>VZTN01027101.1:0-43527 GCA_013400515.1 Erpornis zantholeuca | reverse complement strand
GATGGGCAGGGATGGACAGGGATGGACAGGGATGGTCAGGGATGGTCAGGGATGGTCAGGGAGGGACAGGGATGGACAGGGATGGACAGGGATGGTCAGGGATGGGCAGAGATGGACAGGGATGGAGAGGAATGGTCAGGGATGGACAGAGATGGGCAGGGAGGGACAGGAATGGACAGGAATGGTCAGGGATGGACAGGGATGGACAGGGAGGGATGGAGGGGCACAGCCAGGCACGGCCACGTCCAGGCTCCCTGGGCGTTCTCTGCACCTCGGCGCAAGGCAGGGACAGGCGGTGCCTGGAAAGGGGAACATTCCCAGCAAGGAATCACCAAATTCCAGCAGCTCCTTGAGAATTCCGCGGGTCAGGTCCAGGCGTTCCCGCAAAACGGAACAGGGCTGGGGAAGCTTTGTCGCCCGGGCTGGAGGGGTGAAGGGGAAGCTCTGGGGAGAGCTCAGAGCCCCTTCCAGAGCCTAAAGGGGCTCCAGGAGAGCTGGAGAGGGACTGGGGACAAGCCTGGAGGGACAGGACAAGGGGGAATGGGTACAAACTGGAAAAGGGGAGATATAGGCGGAATATTGGGAAGGAATTGTTCCCTGGGAGGGTGGGCAGGCCCTGGATCCCTGGCAGTATCCAAGGAATGGGGTTTTGGAGCAACCCAGGACAGTGGGAGATGTCCCTGCCCGCGGCGGTGGAGCTGGAATTCAACAATTCCCACCCAAAACATTCCAGGGTTTTATGATTAGCAGCTTCAGCTCATTCCCAAGGAGCCTTGGTGAGAGCTTCGCGTTGGCAGGGTCACAGCAGACTCGGGGCAGGTGCCTCCAAGAGGGTTTGGATCTCGGCCAAACCCATTCCTGGAGGGCACCGGAGCCATTCCCAGCGCCCGGAGCTGGGTTCTCCGAACACAGGGAAGCAGGAGAGGTTTCCCTCGGCGTGGGGTTGGATCAGGGGGGTCCTCCAGCCCCCCTGCCCCTCACGCCGTCCCCGTGTGCGCTGCAGGAGGAGGGGCTCAACGACGTGCAGGAGATGATCAAGACGGAGAAGCCACACCCGGAGCGCCGGCTCCGAGGGGTCCTGGAGGAGCTGAGCAGCGGCTGCCTGTGAGTGACTGTCCTGGTGTGAGAGACAGGTGTCTGCTGAGGAAGGCAGGAGCCTCCCTACCCTCCGAATTATTATAACTTTGAAATTAAGGGGGTTTCGGGCAAAGATATGGGGAATAGGAGTAACAGTTCTTTCCATATATATATATATATATATGTAGCAATTGGGCCTGAGATTCAGGCCAGAACTACAAAGGAAACTCAGAAGGCAAAAAAGTCCTGTTTGTTAAAGAACGGGAATGCCTATATACGGCATTCCGAGAAGCAGTGCGAAGAGCAGTTACCATCGGTTAAAAGAAGAACATCCACCTTTCAAAACATCTCTTCAAAACGTCAGCAACAAAACAGCAGGCGCAAGTTATTTTCCGAGGTTGTTCATCGCTCCGTCTGCCTGGGAAAATTATCTTTTTTTGTGGCCTCTGGCTGCAGGAGTTCTTGAAAATCCCTCTTTGACCAGGATGTCAGCATCCACGTATTTATATAAAAATATAAAGCAAGGCAGGAAAACACTGGTTTAAACTGACAGAGTCAGATAAGACCTGACACCCTGGCAGTCACGGTAGCAATAGCAGTCCGATAGGATGGTGGCTGCAGTCCTCCTGAAGTGATGGATGTGGTTCTGTTGAAGAGGTGATCCTATAGAAAGGTCTGGTCTTCGGAAAATCCAGTGGTAGCTACGTAGCTTTTGTCTTTTGAGAATTCCAGTGGAAAAGGTTGTCTATGGTGTTCGAGATCTCAGATTATATCTAGGATGGAATGCTTGGTTCTTCCCTCTGGGTGGAGCATCTCACAATGGGATGATAAGCCGTGCGGCAAGGCGCTGATGGGCCCATTAACAGAAGATAGTGCTGAGGGTGATGCCTTAAATGGCTCCCTAGAAACAGAGACCAGACAGGAATAAAGGAATAAAGGTGGTGTTTATTTGAAAGGCCTTCAGGTGCACACTTCGGGGTCCACAGGTCCTGCCTCAGTGGGTTCTAAAAATGGATGCCCCTGACAACGAGTGTTTCACACTTTTATATCAACATTCATTTACCAACCAGAACCCAGCCAATGATTTGATTTCCCCCAAGCCTGCCCCCCTCTTCCCAAGATGAAGGTTTACAGTTCTTGTTTCTAGGTGTCCTTGAAGGGCAAGTTAGAGGTTTTGTTATGTCTATCTTAGCACAGAGAACAGCATTTAACAAGCTACGGAAAACTTCAGTTACACTAGCAGTACAGGATTTGAAAACTATAAAAGTTAAAACCTAAAGCATCAAGGGAGGAGGCAGAGAGCACCGCCCCACCTGGTTTCAAGCGCTCACGAAAACGGTGACAGAACACACACTTTTGGGCACATCTCACATGGTGACCTAGGAGAGAAGGGTGGCACCGTGCATTGTCACCTCGCCCTGTCCTCGGGATGATGGGACAACATTCCACAGTGCTGGCGCAATGCTGGATCTTTGGGCTGGAGCGCAGCGCTTCCATCTGTGCACCCCAAAGACTCCAAACCTCAATCCTGTGGCCTCCACAGCCTGGTGGCACCTGGTGGCACCTACTGTCCCTTCCCGACTCTCGGTCCAGGGTGTGAACTGGCCTCTTGGCCACAGTTTTGTTGGAGATTGGAGGGAATGTGTAGGAAAGAATAAAGGGGGGAGACAGAACGAGGATGGCAAGAGACCTCTGCAATCTAAGGCAGCTCTTGAAGTATGAGGTTTATTGTCCTAGGTCGTGGGTACAAGAGCTCTGCTTCAGCTGCCAGCCACAGCTCGAAGCGTGCCTTAGAGAGGGCTAAAATCTGAGTACAAGATGTTATATCCTTTCTCATACTGAATATGGTACTTTTACAGCATCCAACCAGTAAATACAAATCTTACAGAATTTACACACGGCCTATCAAAACTACTAAATTTCCATACTGTGTTACATTTTAACTTCTAAAAGCTGCTTTCTAAACTCTTTTTGTCTTCCCTGCCAAACTGGCAGAGTCTTGAACCTTGGACCCTGCTGCTTGCGGGAGCATCTCCTTATCTGCTGAGGACATTGTTCAGTCAGCAGGGATCCTCCTTCAGCTGCTATCCCATTGGTTTTTGGGTGTACAGGAACTAATGCCTCAGCATCCTACATCTCAAAGCTAGCTTTCATTTCTACTTCACTTAGGTTTCATACTTTCAGGATATTTCGCTAAACTATCATGTTCACAAGGTTTCCCAGTTTCATCTTCCCCAGGCAGAATGAGAGCGTTTCCCTCCGGGAACGCGGCCGGGCTGGCAGAGACCTCCCCGGGAAGGCGCAGGCGATGAGTTTTTTGTGGCTCATCATCCAGGATGGAAACCTCTCCAGAGCCTAAAGGGGCTCCAGGAGAGCTGGAGAGGGATTTTGGATGAGGGTCTGGAGGGACAGGATACAGGGAATGACTTCCCACTGCCAGAGGGCAGGGCTGGATGGGAGATTGGGAAGGAATTCTGCCCCATGATGGTGGGGAGAGGATGGGATGAAATTCCAAGAGAAGCTGTGGCAGCCCCTGGGAGTGTCCCTGGACGGGGCTTGGAGCAAGCTGGGATAGCAGGAGGTTCTGGGGTTCCCACAGGAATCACCCTGCCCAGCCTTTTCCCCGCAGGCGCTTCCTGACCTTGGCCGACAAGGACCAGCACCACTCGTCCCGCACCAGGCTGGACCGGGAGAGGCTCAAATCCTGCATGCGGGAGCTGGTGAGTGGGATCCGGCCCCTAAAGGGGCTCCAGGAGAGCGGGAGAGGGACTGGGGACAAGGGATGGAGGGACAGGACACAGGGAATGGCTTCCCAGTGCCAGAGGGCAGGGCTGGATGGGAGATTGGGAAGGAATTGTTCCCTGGGAGGGTGGGCAGGCCCCAGCATGAGTTGTTCGGGGAAGCTTTGGGAAGAGTGGAGGAGGATTCCTGAGCAGGGGCTGGAATTTGGTCCGTGGACATGCTGCTTCCAATCCCTGTGGGTTGAGGGTTTGGGGTTTAATTCCGAGCAGAGGAGCCCAAAGAGCCCTCGGGTCTCGCCCGAGTCCCTGCTGCCACTTGGGCCTCTGCTGCCTACCCTCCACCAGGCTCCGGGAAGAAATTTGGGAGCACAAAGGAGCTGGAAGGAGGAATTTCGGGAACCCTGCAGGGCAGAGCTGCTCCAGGGACAGAGATTTGGGGGTGATTTTGGGAACCCTGCCCCAGGGACAGAGGTTTGGGGTGATTTTGGGAACCGTGCTTCAGGGACAGAGATTTAGGGATAATTTTGGGAACCAGGCAGGGCAGAGCTGCCCCAGGGACAGAGGTTTGGGGATGATTTTGAGATCTCTGCCCCAGGGACAGAGATTTGGGGGTGATTTTAGGAACCCTGCTCCAGGGACAGAGATTTGGGGGTGATTTTGGGAACTCTGCCCCAGTGACAGAGATCTGGGTGTGATTTGGGAATGCTGTTCCAGGGACAGAGATTTTAGGGGTGATTTTGGGAACCCTGCCCCAGGGACAGAGATTTGGGGGTGATTTTGGGAACCCTGCCCCGGGGACAGAGGTTTGGGGGTGGTGGCCCCGCTCCCTGACGAGGATGTTCAGGGGAGATGGACAAGGAGCTGGTGGCTTCTCCAGCCAGCACAGCCAAGGACACCAACGTCCGTGGCCAACTGCATCCTGGAGAGCCAGGAATTGCTGGATTCCACACGTTCAGGTGGAAGCTCCGAGGGTCAGGCACTGGGTGATGGCAGGAGAGGCCCCTTCCTATAAACCACCCCAAAAACTCTCCAAGCTCGGGTGTTGAGTAGGTAATGGGGATTTCCAATGTCGAGAGAGAGAAAGAGGAGGCTGCTGTGCTGGTTTGAGTTGTTTAATTCATCTGAAGGTGAGAGTGCGAGGGCAGGAGTTGGGGCAAAAGCAGCAGAAGTTCCACAGCAGCGATTTCTTCTTCTGAGCTTGCGCACCAGGATGTGCATTATATTCATTAATTAACCAATCAGGCTAAAACACTGATTTTAATTCTACTTCTCCAAACCTATCTTAGCTTAATTCTGATTTACGAAAATAGTCGTGACTCTTACACAAGTCTTACATAGAATTTACGCATGTGGTCTCTATCTGTTCTTGCTGTTTACGTGCACAACCTACCTAAAAAATGCCAGTGATGGAGCAATGTTTGTATTTCATCTAGGACAGAGTACCCCGTGAAAGGAGGCACTGCTATACTAAAAAACTGGGTTTAAGGTTTTTTTAACATAACTAATACAGTTTCTCAGTATTTAAGGCACTTAAAATATATTTCTACTGAAAACTAGAGTTTATACTTCTATTCCATGTTGGCGTGACTCGGTTTCTGCAGGGATTTTAATTCCATCCCTGAGTTCTCTCTTGTTTCGGGGCCTGAAGGGGCCATGGGGGGAAGATAGAGACGTCCAGCGCTCAGGTGGCACCGATGTGGTGTCATCTTCTCCTGGGCTGTGTCTCTGCCCTCTCAGGGCCTTCCTGGTGCCTTAAATGGCTACCTAGAAACAGAGAGCAGACAGCAATAAAGGAATCAAGGAGGGATTGATTGGAAAGGCCTTCAGAGGTACACTCTGGGCTCCAGAGGCTCCTGCCTCAGTGCATCCCAACATGGACAAGGACAGCTCCCGAGTTCTTCCCACTTGGATCTCAGCATCAATTCCCCAAGCAGGAGCCAGGCAAGGATGGAATTTGCCCAAGCTTGTCCCCCTCTTGCCAAGATTGTGGTTTGCAGTTGTTGGGCCCAGGAGGGTCTGGGTGTCCTTGGAGAGCTGGAGAGGCTTTGTTGTGTGTGTGTGAGCATGAGAGAACAGCACTGAACGAGCTCCAGGGAACTGCAGAGTGACACTGGGCAGGGCAGGGCTGGGAACATAGAGAAGTTAAACCCTAAGGCATCACTCCCATGCCAAGGTCAACAAGAAGGTGTCCGAGGGTATCCACCCCAATGTGGTGGGATCGAGGCACCTTTCCCTCGTCCGAGCTGATGTCCTGGCTGTCCCTGCAGGAGAACATGGCCCAGCAGGCCACGGCCCTGCGCTCCCAGGTCAAGAGGAACACCATGAAGGACAAGCTGAAGCTGGTGCAGAACTTCCTGCAGAAGCTGCGGTTCCTGGCGGACGAGGTGGGTGCCTCGTGGGCAGCGACGGCTCTGGATGGGGCAGCTTGTGGAGGTGGGAACCAGGGATGGAGGGAGGGATGGATGGAGGGAGGGATAGATGGATGGATGAATGAATGGAGGAATGGAAGGATGGATGGAGGGATGGATGGATGGAATGGGTGAAGGGAAGAATGGATGGAGAGATGGATGGGTGGAGGTATGGATGGATGGAGGGATGAATGGACGGAGAGATGGAGGGAAGGATGGATGGAAGGATGGATGGAATGGGTGAAGAGAAGAATGGATAGAGGGATGGAGGGATGGATGGATGGATGGAGGGAGAGATGGATGGATGGATGTAGGTATGGATAGAGGGATGGATGGATGGTGGATGGATGGATGGATAGAGGGAAGGATGGATAGAGGGAAGGATGGATGGATGGATAGATGGATGGATGGATGGATGGATGGAGCGAAGGATGGATGGACAGATGGACACACAGAGACCTCCAAGGGCAGGAGAGGTCCCTCTGCAAGGAGCCATTCCAAGCCCATGATCCCTCTGCACTCCCAGGCGCGAATGAGCCAATGTAAAAGAAATTTAGGAGTTTCCCGGGCAGGGATGGAGCTGAGTCCTCCTGCAGCAGAGCTGGAGACGTTTCTGCCACTCCCAGCCGTGGAGGGATCCTGTGGATTCCTGGGAAATCACGAGCTGGAAGGCAACACCTCAAATCCCAGACTGGTTTGGGTGGGAAGGGGCCTGAAATCCCATCCAGTTCCAACCCTGACACCTTCCGCTATCCCAGGTTGCTCCAAGCCCTGTCCGGGGACACTCTCAGCGATCCAGGGGCAGCCACAGCTTCTCTGGGAATTCTATCCCATCTTCTCCCCACCCTGCTGGGGCAGAATTCCTTCCCAATCTCCCATCCAGCCCTGCCCTCTGGCACTGGGAAGCCATTCCCTGTGTCCTGTCCCTCCGTTCCTTGTCCCAGGTCCCTCTCCTGGAGCCCCTTTACGCTCTGGAATGAATCCCTGATATTTTTCCAGTTTAGGACTGGCTCAGAGGGGGTTCTTGGCCCTCCAAGCTGCTCCACCTCCTGCTCCCGTTTCCCATGGGAGGCTCCTAGCTTCATCCTTGGTTACAGCCAGGCCTTCCTTGGCCCTGGCCCAACCCAGATTGGAGGTGTGATTGGCCCTGTCCAGACCGGGAATCTCTTCCCTAGAAAGGGATGAAGGAAGGTCCCTCCCCTCCCTTCCCCTCCCCTCCCCAAGGCCACTGGAGGAGGAGAAAAGGAAATCTTTCATCTTCTTAAGCCCAAATTTGTATTTTTTTAAACTTTCGCCAACATAAATCCCAGCTTCTTTCCCAGCTTCTTTCCTGCTGGGCTTAGCTGTGAGAGGCTTTTTTAGGAGTGGGAATCTCCCAGCAATTCCAGTGCCCCCAGTGTGGCACCAGGCACATCCACCTCCCACGGAATCTGCTGGATTTGCCTCCAGAGAGTCTCCAGCCCCACCGGTGCCTCAGGATCGGAGCTGGGGCACCGACAGGGCTCTCCCGCGGTGTTCCCAGCCCCAGCACACGATTCCCGACGTTTTCATCTGGATGATGAGCAACAACAAGCGCATCGCCTACGCCCGCATCCCTTCCAAGGACATCCTGTACTCCATCGTGGACGAGGAGATGGGCAAGGACTGCGCCAAAGTGAAGACAGTTTTCCTCAAGGTGAGGATCCGTCTGTCCCGGGGGAGCTGCGGCCCAGAGGAGGGAAGTGGAGGAGGGAATTACAGAGATGAGGATGAGGGTCGTGTATCCATTTTTCCTGGGGGTTTGAATGTTGGAAAAAATGTGATCCACACTCTGCTGGTAGGGCTGGAAATCTGTTCCTGGGGAGGGTGAACCGCTGACCTTGCCCAGTCCAGTATGTGGGAAACGTTTGGAAAGAGGGAGATGCTTGATCCAGCTGGAAATTGAGAGAATTTCTGGCTTAGGGGTGGGAAGAGGACAATGGATGAGCCAGAGTAGTGTCATGAACCCAAGGGATCCTGGGGTTTAAGGAACAGCAGCGCAATGCCCCAGAGGGGTTGGGTGCTCCAAGGGGTGGTGTGTGTCCACATTCCCGATATCCACGTGAAACCTTCCCTCCCCTTGTGCTCAGCTCCCTGGGAAGAGGGGCTTCGGACCTGCTGGCTGGACAGTCCAGGCCAAGATGGAGATCTACCTGTGGCTGGGCCTCAACAAGCAGCGCAAGGACTTCCTGAGCGGCCTCCCCTGCGGGTTCGAGGAGAAGAAAGCTCCCCGAGGCCAAAACCTGCCCTCCTTCCCACCCATCAGCCTCCTGTACACCAGTAAGGAATTCCTGTGGGATGGGACGCGGAGAGGGCGGGAGGGAGCCTGGCTGGACACCCCCTGGATCCAAGATCTTCCAGGAGCTAAGGGGGGAAACATTCCGGTTGTCCCAGGATTGCTGGGGGGTGGGAATTGTGTCCCCTCATCCCCATCCCGTCCACGAGCACACAACGAGCAGGATGCCAAGGAAATCCGTATCCGCTCAGGATTGGCGCTTTGAGCTGAGCTCCTTCATCCATGAGCAAAAACGAGCCCCTGAGATCTCCCTTGGATGGGTTCCGGGAGATTGTCCCAAGCCATCCCACTCCCTCTCTCTCCCAGAGAAACAGGTGTTCCAGCTGCGAGCCCACATGTACCAGGCCAGGAGTTTGTTCGCAGCGGACAGCAGCGGCCTCTCGGATCCCTTCGCGCGCGTCTTCTTCATCTCCCAGAGCCAGTGCACCGAGGTGAGCGTTCCCGGGACGCTGGGATGGAGGGATATCCGCCAGCTCCGCGGGTTCCATCCTGCTTCCGTGGCACAGATCCCACAAACAAGGATTAGGCTGGTCCCGGGGTCCTGCAGTGGGAAGGCAGCTCTGGAAGTAGGGATTGACTGTTTCCAGATCTCTCCCCAGAAGACCCATTCCCATTCCCAGTCCCACATCCTGGTGGCTGCAATTCCCTGCGATTCCCTGTGATTCTCCACGATTCCCCACCATTCCCTGAGATTCCCCGCAATTCCTGCGATTCTTCGCAATTCCCTGCAATTTCCCACGATTCCTGCTATTACCCACGACTCCCCATGACTCCCCGTGATTCCCCGCGACTCCCTGCAGTTCCCTGTGACTCCCCGTGATTCCCTGTGGTTCCCTGTGATTCCTTGTGATTCCCCACCATTCCCTGCAATTCCCCACAATTCCTGTGATTCCCTGTGATTCCCCAAAATTGTCTGCAATTCCCCGCAATTCCTGAGATGCTTCGCGATTCCCTGCCATTTCCCAAGATTCCTGCAATTCCCCGCGGTTCTGTGCAGTTCCCCGCGACTCCCCATGATTCCCTGTGATTCCCCGTGACTCCTCGCGATTCCCTGCTATTCCCCGCCATTCCCCGCCATTCCCTGTGATTCCCCACAATTCTCTGTGTTTCCCCACAACTTCCCATGATTCCCCATGATTGCCCGTGACTCCTCGTGATTCCCTGCCATTCCCTGCCATTCCCCGCCATTCCCCGCCATTCCCTGCGATTCCCTGTGATTCCCCGCGATTCCCTGTGTTTCCCCACAACTCCCCATGATTCCCCACGATTCTCTGTGATTCCCCACAATTCCTCAGAATTTTTCACGATTCCCCGTGATTCTGTGATTCCCCGCAATTCCCCGTGATTCCCTGATTCCCTGCGATTCTCCGCGATTCCCTGAAATTCCTCACAATTCTTCACGTTTCCCCGCGATTCCATGATTCCCTGCAATTCCCCACAATTCCCTACCTGTTCAGGCAGAACCGGCTCATGTTAAAGCAGTTTTTCAGTGAGGGTAGCCAAGCTTTAGGAAGCCTGGTGGACACCGGGAATAATCCATCTCTGCTCATCTGCTGTTGGATTCTTTCCCTCAGAAGAATCCTTGGGAGATTCCCAATGCCTCCCTGATCCAAAAAATGGGCAGCAGCTCCACCTGCCACCCTTTCCCAGGACTTTGGTCCATCCTCGGAGCAAAGTAGGAATCTCTCCCATTTTTCCAGGTGCTCAACGAGACTCTTTGCCCGACCTGGGACCAGCTCCTGGTGTTCGACAACGTGGAGCTGTACGGGGAAGCTCACGAGATGCGGGATGACCCCCCCATCATCGTCATCGAGATCTACGACCAGGACACTGTGGTAAGGAAATCCCATGGAATTGTGTTCGGTTTGGATGCTGGGATCTCTCCAGAGGTGGAGGCAGAGGATGTGGGGAACCTTTTCTCCTGGTAATTTGGAAAACGGTCCCTCCGTATCTCCCACGGAGCCTCTGCCACTCATAAATCTCAGTCGTAACTTGATGTATCTTGGTTTTGGAGAGGAAAGGAAGAGGCTGCAGCCAAGGAGCCTTTCCCTCTGGGAAAACTGCTCATCCCTGGCCTCCTTGCTATCCCAACTCTTGGCCGTCCCAAACCTCCTTCAAGGACCCAGGACTGAAAGTTTTCCCCAAGCTTTGGCGTCCCAAGCCCAGAGCACTGATCCCATATCTGTTCTGACCACAATGGGAAGAATCACAGGGCTAAGTTTGGAATTCCCACGTTGTATTCCCAACTCCAAGTCCTCTTGGGAAGGACCACAGGACAAAGTTTAGAGTTCCAATGTTGGATCCCCAACCCCAAATGCTCTTGGGAAGAACCACAGGGCTAAGTTTGGAATTCCCGTGTTGTATTCCCAACTCCAAGTGCTCTTGGGAAGAACCACAGGGCTGAGTTTGGAATTCCCATGTTGGCTCCCCAACTCCAAGTGCCCTTGGGAAGAACCACAGGGCTCATTTTGAAATTCCCCTGTTGGATCCCCAACTCCAAGTGCTCCTGGGAAGAACCACAGGGCTAAGTTTGGAATTCCCATGTTGGATCCCCAACCCCAAGTGCTCTTTCTGTAGGGAAAAGCCGATTTCATGGGCCGGACGTTTGCCAAGCCGGTGGTGAAGATGTCGGACGAGCAGTACTGCCCCCCGCGCTTCCCGCCGCAGCTGGAATATTATCAGATCTACCGCGGCAACGCCACGGCCGGAGACCTGCTGGCCGCCTTCGAGCTGCTCCAGGTGCCAGCTGGGCAATGGGACGGGAAGGATGGATGCAGGGTTGGAAGGGAGAGGGGATTGATTTATGTGAGAATTGGATAACTGGGAATAACTGGGAATAACTGCCCCTTCACGGGTTCGTTGCTCTGCTGAACACTTGTAGTTTCTCTTGGATGGATCAACCACTTGGAAGTGTCCAAGGCTGGGTTGGATAGGGCATGGAGCGACTTGGGAAGGTGGAAGGTGTCCCTGCCCATGGCCTTTAAAGTCCCTTCCAGCCCAACCATTCCATGATTCATAGTCAGGGGCAATACCAGAGTTAAATTCTTCGACTTTTGTGCCTCCAGTTCCATCTGCTGAGATGCTTTTCCCATCTCCTTTTTCTGCCAGGGCAGGTGCTCATCCAAGCTCCCTCTCACCCCAATTCTCCTTGGACTAGGGGAATGGATCACATGGGATATACATGATCTTTCCTGAGCCCCAGGCTGGAAACAGGATCTTAAACCTGCTCCCGGGCTGAGCCCTGGGACCACATCTCCATTCCCTCACACCCAGCCCAGCAGATGCAGTTCCAGGATGGAACAGCCCTGGAAGTTTGGATTGCTTTGGGGACTGTCCCATGTGGAAGGACAGCCATTCCCAGCACCTTCTGCTCTTGGATTTCCCTTTTCCCAAAGCAACTGCCCCAGGCTCTCAGTGCTCCCAGACAATGCAGACCCAATGACTGGGACCAGTTCCAGCTGAGACACTGCCCCATTCCCTCTGGAATTTCTCCCTGCCCATGGTTGATCTTTGAGGTCCCCTCAAACCCAAACCGATCTGCGATTCCACGATTCAGCAAAAAGGACCAAAAAACTGCTTCCCAGCGACTCAGAGGAGCAGATCCTAATCCATGATCCATCTCTTCCAGATCGGCCCCGGGGGCAAGTCAGACCTGCCCCCAATCGATGGCCCCACAGATATGGATCGGGGTCCCATCCTGCCGGTGCCTCTGGGAATTCGGCCGGTGCTGAGCAGATACAGAGTGGAGGTAACAGCCTTGGAGCACCTGGTGTCCATGTGGGGCATGGCCTGGGGCAGGAGAGCCTCTCCGAGAGTGCTGGAAGGGCAGGAAGGATCTGGGAGCCAAGGATCTGTTTATAGTGGCCAGATTGGGAATTGGGCTGCAGTATCCCTAAAAAAAGCAAGGAATTGGATCACTTTGTGTCATCAAACCTGGGCAGGAGAGTGAGAGAACAGCACCTGGGCTGAGATGCAGCTCAGGGAGTGTTGAAGATGGACACAGAGCTGGATCATCTCCTCCCAAAGCAATCCTACAGCTCAGGTGTTCTGCATCCCACCAGCCTCGGGCAATGACAGTGGGATGCCTCTCACGTATCCATGGATATCTAAACGGGGATTTTGTATCCAAAATAGTGTGGGCACAACCCAGGGCAGTGCCCATCCCCTGTGCTGGCACTGCTGGGGCACCTCCAGTGCTGGGGACAGCTCTGGGCCCCTCCTGACATGAGAGCCCTGGAGGGGCTGGAGTGTGTCCAGGGCAGGGAACGGAGCTGGGGAAGGGCCTGGAGCAGCAGGAGCAGCTGAGGGAGCTGGGAAAGGAGCTCAGCCTGGAGAAAAGGAGGCTCCGGGGGGACCTTGTGGCTCTGCACAACTCCTGACAGGAGGGGGCAGCCGGGGGGGAACAGGAATAGGAGGAGAGGGAACGGCCTCAGGCTGGGCCAGGGCAGGCTCAGGTTGGACGTCAGGAGGAATTTCTGCCTGGAAAGGGAGCTCAGGCCTTGGCAGGAGCTGCCCAGGGAGGTTTGGAGTGCCCATCCCTGGAGGTGTCCAAGGAATTCCAGGAGGTGGCACTCAGCGCTCTGGGCTGGGGACAAGGTGGGGATCAGGCACAGGTTGGACTCGATGATCCTGGAGCTCTTTTCCAAATGATTCTTGGTTCTGTGATGTGTCCCATGAGGGCCTCTGTCCCTTGGATGTCCTGGTGGACATCCATGACCCAGGCAATGACCACAGGGATGTTCAGGGCACACCTCAGCCCCGTGTGAAGGTGCCTCTGCTCAGGTGAGATGCCACTGACCAGGTCTCCAGAGGGAACTCAGCTCCTGGTTTCCCACACAGTTACATCACGATAAACGAGTTGTGTTCCTCACCATTTTAATACAGCCATGGGGAATGAGGAGGTGGGAAAATCTTCATTTTGGGGAATTTTGGATGTTATCCCAGGTAGGGACAGGGATGTTTCCCCAGTGTCACTGATTCTATTTGGACAAAGGAATGGCACCACGTGCTGGATCCAGAGCCACCACAGACAGACAGAGCTGCTCTGCAGACTCCCAGGGTGGGAAAAGGCCAGGAAGGGAGAAAGGCAGGAAAACAAATGCTGAGGACAACAGCTGGGAGACCTTGGGCTGCAAACCGGGAGTGGGATGGATGATTTGGGGTGTCAGGAGGAGATACCTCTAGGATCCACCACTGACTGCCCAGTGATGACATCATCAGTGGGATCCCTCTCCATGGAGAACAACTCCCAGGGATCTGAACTCCCAGGATCATGAACTCCTCTGGCATTCATGTGCTCTCCCCTCCTCCTCCTGCCCTAGATCTTGTTCTGGGGGCTCAGGGACCTGAAGAGAGTGAACCTGGCCCAGGTGGATCGGCCCCGTGTGGACATCGAGTGTGCCGGGAAGGGCGTCCAGTCAGCCCTGATCCAGAACTACAAGAAAAACCCCAACTTCAGCACTTTGGTCAAGTGGTTTGAGGTGGTGAGTGTGACCCCTTCCCTCTGATCCCTTGGCTGAATTGGGAATTTCTGGAGCCCGCCATGGCTCCGAGCCCTTTACTCCATGTTTCCCAAAGCAATGGAGTGCATGGACACCATTCCTTTACCTGAGGGCTCCCAAACCATGTTTTGCTGGAGCAGCTCTGGACCTCTTCCTCCAGCATGATCCCAGTTTTGGTCCCTACCAGCCTTCCCAGTACAATCCCAGTTCTGGTCTCTACCGCCCTGCCCAGCATGATCCCAATTCTGATCCCTACTGGCCTTCCTCCAGCAAGATCCCACTCCTAATCCCTACTGGCCTTCCCTATATGATCCCATTCTTAATTCCTACTGCCCCTCCCAGTATGATCCCATTCCTAATCCCTACCAGCCTGCCCAGCATGATCCCAATTCTGATCCCTACTGGCCTTCCTCCAGCAAGATCCCACTCCTAATCCCTACTGGCCTTCCCTATATGATCCCATTCTTAATTCCTACTGCCCCTCCCAGTATGATCCCATTCCTAATCCCTACCAGCCTGCCCAGCATGATCCCAATTCTGATCCCTACTGGCCTTCCTCCAGCAAGATCCCACTCCTAATCCCTACTGGCCTTCCCTATATGATCCCATTCTTAATTCCTACTGCCCCTCCCAGTATGATCCCATTCCTAATCCCTACCAGCCTGCCCAGCATGATCCCAATTCTGATCCCTACTGGCCTTCCTCCAGCAAGATCCCACTCCTAATCCCTACTGGCCTTCCCTATATGATCCCATTCTTAATTCCTACTGCCCCTCCCAGTATGATCCCATTCCTAATCCCTACCAGCCTGCCCAGCATGATCCCAATTCTGATCCCTACTGGCCTTCCTCCAGCAAGATCCCACTCCTAATCCCTACTGGCCTTCCCTATATGATCCCATTCTTAATTCCTACTGCCCCTCCCAGTATGATCCCATTCCTAATCCCTACCAGCCTGCCCAGCATGATCCCAATTCTGATCCCTACTGGCCTTCCTCCAGCAAGATCCCACTCCTAATCCCTACTGGCCTTCCCTATATGATCCCATTCTTAATTCCTACTGCCCCTCCCAGTATGATCCCATTCCTAATCCCTACCAGCCTGCCCAGCATGATCCCAATTCTGATCCCTACTGGCCTTCCTCCAGCAAGATCCCACTCCTAATCCCTACTGGCCTTCCCTATATGATCCCATTCTTAATTCCTACTGCCCCTCCCAGTATGATCCCATTCCTAATCCCTACCAGCCTGCCCAGCATGATCCCAATTCTGATCCCTACTGGCCTTCCTCCAGCAAGATCCCACTCCTAATCCCTACTGGCCTTCCCTATATGATCCCATTCTTAATTCCTACTGCCCCTCCCAGTATGATCCCATTCCTAATCCCTACCAGCCTGCCCAGCATGATCCCAATTCTGATCCCTACTGGCCTTCCTCCAGCAAGATCCCACTCCTAATCCCTACTGGCCTTCCCTATATGATCCCATTCTTAATTCCTACTGCCCCTCCCAGTATGATCCCATTCCTAATCCCTACCAGCCTGCCCAGCATGATCCCAATTCTGGTCCCTACCGTCCTTCCCACCACCATCCCATCCCTAATCCCTACCCCCCTTCCCAACCACCAAGGCGGTTGCTCCCAGTCCGTGACCGCCATCCCTCCCGTGCTGCCCAGGACCTGCCGGAGAACGAGCTGCTGCACCCGCCCCTGAACATCCGCGTGGTGGATTGCCGCGCCTTCGGGCGCTACACCCTGGTGGGCTCCCACACTGTCAGCTCCCTCCGCAAGTTCATCTACCGCCCGCCCGACAGGAAAGCCCAGCACTGGAACATGGCAGGTACCAGCACGGGTGTGGGGTGTGTAATGGGGCCTGCCACCTTCCTTTGAGCCGCCCCAAAAACTCTCCAAGCTCGGGTGTTGAGTAGGTAACGGGGATTTCCAATGTTGAGAGAGAGAAAGAGGAGGCTGCTGTGCTGGTTTGAGTTGTTTAATTCATCTGAAGGTGAGAGTGCGAGGGCAGGAGTTGGGGCAAAAGCAGCGGCAACAGCCTCAGCAGCAGAAGTTCCACAGCAGCGATTTCTTCTTCTAAGCTTGCGCACCAGGATGTGCATTATATTCATTAATTAACCAATCAGGCTAAAACACTGATTTTAATTCTACTTCTCCAAACCTATCCTAGCTTAATTCTGATTTACGAAAATAGTCGTGGCTCTTACACAAGTCTTACATAGAATTTACGCATGTGGTCTCTATCTGTTCTTGCTGTTTACGTGCACAACCTACCTAAAAAATGCCAGTGATGGAGCAATGTTTGTATTTCATCTAGGACAGAGTACCCCGTGAAAGGAGGCACTGCTATACTAAAAAGCTAGGTTTAAGGTTTTTTTAACATAACTAATACAGTTTCTCAGTATTTAAGGCACTTACCACATATTTCTACTGAAACCTAATGTTTATACTTCTATTTTATGTTTGTGTGAGTTTATAGCTCTCAATTTGTTCAATGGTTTTAATTCAACCCCCATGTTCTCTCTTGTTTCTGGGCCCGAACACCTGAGACCCAGGGGGGCTCGCATTCCAACAGATTTGGGATGTGGGGACGTGGTCTGGAGCATCCGTGGGGAGAGGAGGCAGGTGGGATGGGCTGCGAGGACCATGAGACAGTTGGCTAAGCCACAGAACTCCTGGGTTTGTGACTCCGGTCTTACCCAGAACCACAGGAAAAACTTCAGCCCTTCAGTGGTTCCAAGGGGTGAATCTCCTCTTCCCTTCCAGCCCTCAAGTGGAACCCAGAATTCCTGGGGCCCAAGCGGTGGCTCCAAGCTCTTTGCCGTGGTTTCCTCACAGGGGTGAGGAGCCACAGGCTGGGATCTGCGATTTCCCATTCATTTTTTGATCTGCGGCTCTTGCCCCTGTAGGACGAGAAAGGTTCACCTCTGCAGCTTCAGGACTTGGATCCCTATAGGAGAAGTGCCGATGAAGGATGTTTGGGGTTCAGGCAGGTCTCGAAAATGGTGTTTATTGCATTGACAAAGTCACAGCAGTCCAGGGTGTGGGTGTTCAGAGCCAGACCTAAAAGCTGCCAGCTGCGGCTTAAAGCTATACCCGAAGCCAAGTTCTGTTCAAGTTACAAAACATTATATACTTTTCTTTGCTGAGTATCTTAGTACATAACAACCACTCAGCATCATCCACAACACCTTTACATTTGCCTGTAGCCTATCAGAACTACTGTCATTACCATATCATAGTCATTGTTATCCACAAAAGTGTATAACAGTTTAAGCTTGCAGCGGAAAATCCTCAGGCCTTTTTTCTACTTGCCACATCGACGTGTCTTGTTTGCCTGTGGTATCTCCCTGCTTGGTAAAAACATGGTTTTTATTTGCTTGTGCTCTTCTTGAGACTTATTTACTCGGTAAAAAAAAGTCTTTGTTTGTAGTCAGCTTATCCTTTTGCTGTAAGTCATAAAATCTCCTTCCAGCTCATCTCCGACCTTTGCTTTCTCATCTACTCAGTGACCACTGGTGCAGCAAAACATCTTTTATTGTATATCCAAACTTACTTTCATTTCTATTTCACTCTCAGTTTCTGCATTCAGAGATCTTTCTGCCAAGCCTGCATACCAGTGAAACTTTCTTGTCAAGCTTCTGGCCTGAATCCGGTGGGATCTCACCTGAACTCTCAGTTTCTGGCCTGAATCCTGTGGGATCTCACCTGAACTCTCAGTTTCTGGCCTGAATCCTTCAGGATCTCACCTGAACTCTCAGGTTCTGGCCTGAATCCTGTGGGATCTCAACTGAACTCTCAGCTTCTGGCCTGAATCCTGCAGGATCTCACCTGAGCTCTCAGTTTCTGGCCTGAATCCTGTGAGATCTCACCTGAACTCTCAGTTTCAGGTCTGAATCCTGTGAGATCTCACCTGAACTCTCAGTTTCTGGCCTGAATCCTGTGGGATCTCACCTGAACTCTCAGTTTCTGGCCTGAATCCTGTGGGATCTCACCTGAACTCTCAGTTTCTGGCCTGAATCCAGTGAGATCTCACCTGAACTCTCAGGTTCTGGCCTGAATCCAGTGAGATCTCACCTGAACTCTCAGTTTCTGACCTGAATCCTGTGGGACCTCACCTGAACTGTTGCTTTCTCCTCTCCACTTTCCCTCTCCCTTGTTCTTTCTCCTTCTCTGTCCTCTGTCCAGCCAAACACCTCAACGGGTACCTGGCCATGACCGGCAGGGCCCATCGCTCTCGCCCCACAGGGGAGATCGTTGTCAACATGGAACCCGAGGTTCCCATCAAGAAGATGGACACGATGGTGAAGCTGGAAGCTGTGAGTATCCGTGCACCAGTGCCTCTTTCCTCACGGAATTGCCGATTTCTGAGGGATTCCGCCCCAAACCCGGCAGGCAGCGTGTCCCAGGGGTGTCGGGCTGTGCCACACCGAGTGTGACTGTGCCCATTTTTGTGCCCTGAATGGGAATTCCAACTCCTTCTCCCACCCATCTGGTCCCAAAAGAGTTTCCTCCACAAAAACAGATTCCAGATGCTCTGAGGGCTGGAGCCTCTCTGCTCTGGAGCCAGGCTGGGAGAGCTGGGAGTATTCACCTGGGGAAGAGAAGGATCCAGGGAGAGCTCAGAGCTCCTTGCAGGGCCTAAAGGGGCTCCAGGAGAGCTGCAGAGGGACTGGGGACAAGGGATGGAGGGACAGGACCCAGGGAATAGCTTCCCAGTGCCAGAGGGCAGGGCTGGATGGGATATTGGGAAGGAATTGTTCCCTGGGAGGGTGGGCAGGCCCTGGCACAGGGTGCCCAGAGCAGCTGTGGCTGCCCCTGGATCCCTGGAAGTATCCAAGGCTTGGAGTACCCTGGGATAGTGGAGGTGCCTCTGCCCATGGCAGGGGTTGGAACAAGATGAGCTTTAAGGTCTCTTCCCACTCAAACCATTCAGGGATTGGTGATTTTCACTCCTCTGAGGGTGTGTCCTTAACCTGCTCTCCCTCTCCCTGTTCCCTCTCGCTCCGGGTGGCAGAATTCCGATGCCGTGGTGAAGGTGGACGTGGTAAGTGACGGATCTTCTCTGCATCCCCACTTCCAACCCTCTGCTCCCTCTCCAACCCTTCTGTAGGAGTCCAAAATAGTTGGAGAGACCCTCAAATTGCCCTGGGGGGGGGGGCAGTCTGAGACCCTCATTGGGACCCCAAGAGGACACAGTCTTTGATCTGTGTCCCTAGGAGAAGCTTCCAACACTCCCGGATGAACTGAAAATATCAAAAGTATGAAATAGGTTATAGCCTAGTTTATCACAGGGTGAGAATTTGTAGTATTGGGTTTTGTAGTATGGAAGTGAATGGAAGGAGGATGGAGATTTTTGGGCGGTGCCTCAGGTCTCTCCTCCTTCTTCCATCCTCCATCTTCTGCAGTGTGGTAAGCACAGAATGATTGGTAGAATAGATCTGAGGTAGAAGAAACGTGTTAGAAATAAATGATAGTTATTGGTACAGAATTATAAATATCGTACGCTGTTAACGGTTAATTGGGTAAAAAGTCTTTAAAACAGGCTGCATTCGAGGTCTCGTGCCTTTTGCAGCAGAGATTTCACAGCGCCAAGCCAGATACTAGGCTGAGCTCTGAACTTGAGATAAGAACTTAATAAACAACGCGAAAAACTGAAGCAAAAAGTCTAACTCCTTCTGACTCTGGTATGAGACTTTGATAACAGAAGAAAAACCACCGACCCAGGGGCCAGCAGGCCCCTCCACCCTTCCGTGACACTTGCCATGGACCAGGTGCCCTCCCCAGCCCGAGCCAGGCGGGGACATCGCCCCTCTGTCCCAGGACACAGACGTGGCAGCGCTGTCCCCTCAAGGGATGCAGCAGTGGCCTCATTCCTGCAGTTTGGGAAGGTCTTCCGGGCCAGGACTTCTCACCCCAGCTATCCCAGGAGGGGTGGTAGGGACCCTGGGTGTTCCTACCACAACCGGACGCTGGCTGGGAAAGGTTCCCTCCTGGGGCGCTTTGCTGGGCACAGCTTGATGGTTGCCATGGAAGGTTCCGGAGATGTAGCCTGGGAAATGCATGGATAAATGGGATGATGGAAACGGGGAGGTGTTTTAGTGTAGCATGCTGGGATAGCTGCTAATGTGAGTCTGTGGCAGAGAGGTGGGAAGGGTTTTTGGGGTTCCAGGGAGATGTTTATTCCAGCTGCATGTGTGGAGGGCTCAGTGACAAAGACCAAGACTCATGGGAAGGGTCCAGGGTTAAGTAAGGGGTGGAAGTGATGCCTGAAATGGCTCCCTGGAAACAGAGCCGAGACAGGAATAAAGGAATCAAGGAGGGATTGATTGGAAAGGCCTTCAGAGGTACACTCTGGCCTCCAGAGGCTCCTGCCTCAGTGCATCCCAACATGGACAATGACAGCTCACGAGTGCTTCCCACTTGGATCTCAGCATCAATTCCCCAAGCAGAAGCCAGGCAAGGATGGAATTTGCCCAAGCTTGCCCCCCTGTCCCCANGATAGAGAGAGAAGGAGAGGAGGCTGCTTTGCTCTTAGGTTGTTTTATTTCATCTGAAGGCGAGAGTTCCAAGGGCAAAAAGTTCAAGCAAAAGCAGAAGCAAAAGCAGCCCTAGCAGCATATCTTCAACAGCAACAGCATTCCTGTTCTATGCCTATTCTAACACACCAGGGTATACATTATATTCATAAATTGACCAATCAATACAAAACACGAAGCTAACTCTACTTTTCTTAACCTATCAAAATTTAACTCTGATTTATGAAAATGGTCGTAACTCTTACACAAACTCTACATAGATTCTATGCATATGATCTCTATCTGATTTTTTGTTTAGGTACATAACTTACCTAAAAAATACCAGCAATGTAACAATGCTTATATTTTGTCTAAGGCAAGGAACTCTGCAAAAGGTAGCCTGGGAAAAGCATGGATGTCGGGGTGTGGGCTTCTTTTCCAGCCTCTCACCCTCACTTCCCATGAGCTGGGATTGCACACAGGAGATGTGGGATTTTCTTGTTCGGACTCAGTTGTTTATTAGTTCTTATCTGTGTTACAGTCTGAGGAGCTGTGAGCTCTGGTAACAAGGTGGAATAAGGCTGTAATGGCGTTTCTCTGGCCCTGCAAAGATTTTTCAAGGACAATTTGTCCAATAATGAGTTGACACCTAAATTATTTTTATTTTTAACCCAATACTCAAACCCCAAAGTTCGGCAGTGCAGATTTTCTTATCCAATTATGAGACGCCATCTAAACCCATGAAAAAGAAGGAAGAAGAAAGTGAAAAAGAAGGAAGAAGAAAGTGAAAAAGAAGTATCTAGCCACCACCCTAAAAACTCCATCATGACACATGTATAATTAATTGTATTACTATATTCCAAAACCTTAAATCTCAAATTTTCCACCCTGTGACACCACACCTTCTATTCAAACCACACACACGAGATTTTAATGTTATCACTCAATTTTGGAAGCCTATCCCAAGGCCTCGGATCAAATGTGGTATTTTCTTGTGGATCAGTGCCTTTCAGCATAGAGAATTGAAAATTCTCAGCTTCCAGGGTTCCAACACGTGGATAAAATGGGATGATGGAAACAGGGAGGTGTCTTGGGACCGCCCCATCTCTGAAAGTGTCCAGGGTCAGGTGAGATGGGGCTTGGAACAACCCAAGATGTTGTTGAGATGGTGGAAGGTGTCAGGATCAGAACTGGATGAGCTTTAAGGCCACTTCCCACCCAAAACATTCCATGATTCTGGTACTGTCTCCACGGCCTTGGTCATCCTCGGCTGTTTTGTGCCTCGGTGTCTGTGGCAGTAAAAGGGAGAAAGCTCACGAGGTCCCCAAGCCCAGGGGTTCTCCCTCCTCACCCTCCCCAGCCTTTGTACTTCCAGAGACGATTCCCTTTCACCTGATCCCTCCCTTTCCCTGTCTGTGCTTCCCTTTTCTTTTCAGACCGAGGAAGAGAAGGAGAAAAAGAAAAAGAAGAAGAAGGGAGGAGGAGGAGGAGGTGCAGGAGGCGGGGAGGAAGTGGAGGAGGAGGAGCCAGATGAGAGCATGTTGGACTGGTGGTCCAAGTACTTTGCTTCCATCGAGACGATGAAGGAGGTGGGTGAGGAACAGCAGTGAGGGGTATCCAGGGGAGATTGTGAGGTCTCCCCTAGTTCCAGCTCCTTCCAAAGCCCAGAGAAGCTCTGGAAGCTCATAAAGTCCAACCATTCCCTGGCACTGCCGAGGCCACCACTGACCGTGTCCCCAAGAGCCACATCCACACGGCTTCAAATCTCTCCATGGATGGGGACTCCAGCCCTGCCCTGGGCAGCTTTTCCATGAAAACATTGTTCATAACATCCAGTGACTTCCTTTCTCCCCCAGCAACTCCGGCAGCAGGAAGCAGCCGCGGCAGAAGCAGAGGAGAAAGAAGAGATGGAGATCGGAGAGGGTAAGGCTGGGAGTGAGAGAGGGAGCACGGCAGGGAAAGGTGGGACCGGGATTCCTCTTGGTGCTTGGATGTCCCTTTGGGAATCTGCCACAGCTCTCTGGCCAAACCAGAGGCTCTCAGAGTGCTGTTTTCCCAAAAAGGGTCGATTTTTGTGGCTGTTTTTCCCTGCACGTTGAACTCTTTGCTCACTGTCCAAACACAGTGTCTTGGTTTGAGAGACAGGTGTCTGCTAAGGAAGGCAGAAACTTCCCTTGGAATGGAAGATGCAACCCCTTTCCTTCCTAATTATTATAATTTTGAAATCAAGGGCTTTCAGGCAGAGATATGGGAAATAGGAATAAGAGTTCTTTACTAATAATTATATAAAATGAGGCAGGAGAAACACTGGTTTAAACTGACAGAGTCAGATACGACCTGACACCCTGTTAGTCAGGGGAGCAGTGGCAGTGCCATGAGATGGTGGCTGCAGTCCTCCTGAAGTGATGGATGTGGCTCAGTTAAAGAGGTGATCCTGGAGAAAAGGTCTGGTCTTCCTCAGAAGGTCCAGTGGTAGCTATGTAGCTCTTGCCCTCTGGAAAATCCAATGGGAAAGGCCTGCTTATGATTTTCAAAATCCCAGTTTATATCCAGGATTGCGTGCCTGGGTCTTCCTTCTGGGTGGAGCTTCTTACAATGGGATGGTGAGTTCTGAGATAAGGCACTGATGGGCCGTGAACAGGAGATAGCCTTGAGGGGGGAGAAGCAGGGAGCACTGCCCCACCTGGTTCATGAAAATGGTGGTAGAATACATGCTTTTGGTCACGTCCTACTTTCCAACCTAGGACACGCGGGCGGTGAAGACAAACACACAATTTAGGGCAAGTTCTCTCACACCTAATTGGTCATAATTATAAAATTGCACCCTAAATGTCTTTTTTCTCTGAAGGAAGTCGAGTTTGTAGCTCACATGGGCTGCTGACCTCACCTAAAGTGCGAGGCAAGACTAACTTTGCCCCAAATCCTGGGATTGGTTGGTCAAGGGTGACTTTGTCCATCTGGCCACGCCACCAGCTGGGCTGGGAGGGCTGTCCTGTCCCTGAGGAATTCCACCCTTGCTCCCCATATGCTCCATGTCCCCAGGACAGGGGATTGCTGTTGTGCCCAGGCGATGCAAAACCCTTCGGCTGAGTAAAATTCTGGTTTCTTTTGGAAGCTTAATCTTTATATATCCCTGGAAAAATGAGGTTGGGTCTTGCTGAGCTTGGACACTACTCCGAACAGGTTCTTCTGGGCTTGCTCTGGTGTCCTCCATGGTTTTCTTTGTGTCTTTAGGGTGATCCATTTCCTTCAGCTCTCCCCCTCCTTCCTCCTTTCCTCTTCCATGTGAAGTTTTTCCATCTGTCTGTCCTCGTCACTGGGCATTGTCCAGCCCTCATGAAAGCTGTCAGAGACACCAAGGGTCAGGGATAGCAGCAGGGGGAGGAGAAGTTTCCTTTGAATCCACCTTTTCCAGCAGCCTCTTCCCAGCTGTCCCTGGCTGGTGATTGCTCTGAATGAGCTCTGGCAAATGAGCTGTGGTTGCAGCTGGTCCTGGACCATCCAAAGACCATCAAGCGCCGTGGGCAGGACCAGGTTTTCTCACCGCTGTGTTTTGTAGTCCTCCAAGTGATTCCTGCTCAGGTCAGTGCCAGAACTTCCCTGCAGAGAGATCTCCAGGCTCCTGGAGATGCTGTGATCCAAGAGCCAAGGAAAGACAGGGCAGGGCTGGGATGGGACTTGCAGGCAGTGGCAGCTGGCAGCTTTCATGCTCCTCTTCTTTGAAGGACCTTGTTCAAACCCCATCTCATCTCCCCCACCCCTCCTCACCCTCATTTCCATCTCCTCCTTCCCTCCCTCCCTCATTTCCATCTCCTCCCTCCCTCCCTTCCATCTCCTCCCTCTGCATCACTCCCCCTGGACTCAGAAACCAAACTTGGTGACTCTCCCATAAAAGGCTCCAAGGCTCAGGTGAAGAACAAGGACAAGGACAAGGACAAGTCCAAGGCACCCAAAGATGACAAGAAAAAGAAGCAGCAGACGGTCCCTGAGCTCCCTGAGAAGAAGAACAAGCCGAAGATCGATGAGCTGAAGGTACTGGGTGGTGCTTCCAAGGAAGTACCTAATCCTAGGGATTGGTGCCTTGGGATACTTCTCCTAGCGATATGCCTTGGGACAAGGATTCTCAGCCTCTCTCCGTAGCTGGAAGGAGTCTGAGGTCACAAGAAAAAGGGTTATCCTGGGATAAGCTCACTCTTGGGGCAGGTTGGAGGTGCCTCAGCTGGAGGGGAGAGTTTTCCTGCCTGGATGTGGCTGGCCCAGCCAGGATTCAGCACAGGGGTGGGCTCTAGTTCAACGATCCCAAAGATTTCTCAGGATTTATGTTGCCTGTACGTCTGGGGCTCAGATAGGGTTTGGACCTGGGTCCTGCACAGAGGGGGAACAATGGCCCCACCTGTTGTCCCAAGATTCCCTTTTTCTAACCCAATAATGCTGGAGATCCTTCCCCTTCCTAGAAAAATTAGGCACTGGGAGCTAAGGTGTCAAAGTGCACAGAATCCCAGGATCACTGAGGATGGAAAATCCCTCCCAGACCATCCAGTCCAACTATGCCCAATCCCCACCTTGTCCCCAGCCCAGAGCTCTGAGTGCCACCTCCAGGAATTCCTGGCACACCTCCAGGGATGGGCACTCCAAACCTCCCTGGGCAGCCCCTGCCAAGGCCTGAGCTCCCCTTACAGGCAGAAATTCCTCCTCATGTCCAACCTGAGCCTGCCCTGACAGCTCTCCTCTCAATCTTCTCCCTTGATCCTTCTGAGCTGACTGAGTACTCACCACATCTTTTCCTCACCTTTATTTTCATCCCAAATTTCCTTGTTTTGTCCTCCTGCCATCTCAGGTCTTCAACAAGGAGCTGGAAGCAGAGTTTGACAACTTTGAGGATTGGCTGCATACCTTCAACCTGCTCCGGGGGAAGATTGGGGACAATGACGACAACGCTACGGAGGAGGAGCGGATCGTGGGGAGGTTCAAAGTGAGTGGTCAGGAATGTTGGCCGGGACCTCGGGGAGGGTGTTTTGGGATGGGTTTGCTTCCCTGGAGCCCCTGAGCAACAGGACTCAGCCGGGCCATGCTCTCCCTCACACCAGGGCTCCATGTGCGTCTACAAAGTGCCTCTCCCTGACGACATCACCAAGGAGGCAGGATACGACCCCACCTTCAGGATGTTCCAGGGGATCCCCACCAACGACCCCATCAATGTGCTGGTCCGAGTCTACATCGTGAGGGTGAGTGGGAATTCGGGGTGTGACAGGCGGGATCCGGCACTCCCTTCTAATACATGGAAAGACTCCACAACTTGTTAAAGTTGTGAAGTAGGTAGGTTTATTCAGCGCTGGGAGCACGGGGAATAACTCCTCCTAAAGCATGCATAACACCAGCGGTGCTCAGCTCAGTATTTATCAGGTTACAGGTTTTGTATGCATTAGGTTCCGCAGTACGCCTATGCATATTCATGACCTAGCCCCACTTTGTATTATAATGAGCTAAAAACTAATTTCCATCGGCTCACATGTGCGCCCTGCCTCCTGGTGGTTGTGGGCAGGGATGAAGTAAAAGGTCTTCCTCAGATGAAGTAAGGACTCTTTCTCAGGTTGAACTTTTCAACCTCTTTGCGCATTCTCCCTAAGTTCCTGGCCTGAGTCCAAAGCTGGTTTGGGGTCCAAGGGGCAGGAACCAGTCCTTGGTGGCTTCCTTTTTTACAACAGTCCTACATCCTCCCATCCTGATTTTGATGAACATAGTAAGTGTATAACAAACAGCCCCTATTAACACATTCCTTGATCTCTAACCCCCTTGCTTCACCTCCACCCAGAGCTGGTCCTGGTGCCATAGGGATGGTGCGATTTAGCTCCAGTGCATCAGGACCCAGGATGCAGCTTGAGAACTGAAGCAGCTCCTTGGGTTTGGAAGGGTTTGGGTTGGAAGGGTTACCTTAATGCCCATCCCCTTCCACCCCCCGCTGTGGGCAGGGACACCTCCCACTATCCCAAGTTGTCCAGGGATATCCCGGGGTATCCAGAGCCTGAATGGTGTCTCCAGGGCTGTGTGCTCCCAGCACTGGGAACAAGACAGAGCCAAGCTCCTGCCAGATCCAGAGACCTCTCTCTGGCAGGTGGGATGGACTGGCACGTCCTAGGGCTCAATTCCCACGGATAGTTTGGATCAGCCTGGAATGTGAGGTGTTGGTTCGTTCCACAGCCACACCAGCACTCCAGCGATGGTTCAGGATGGGAGAGAATGGGAGAAAAAGAGTGGAATGGGATCTGGCAGGAACAAGTAGGTCCATCTGAAGGACACGGCATTCCATGATCATTGACGTGATCCAGCCAATGCGTGTTGTTCATTTATACATGGAATGTGCTCTGGAAAAAGTCACTTCCTGACCTCTGAACTGTCAGAACAACAACATCTCTGAACATCAAACGTCCCCAAGCATGGGGTTCTGCAGCCAGACACTTGAGAGGGGTCTCCGCTCCACTGGAAGTGCGTGGGCTGCCCTTCGCCACCACCTTATATTCCAAACAGAACCTACTTTGGCTCCGTTTCCCACCAACCTGCTTCTCCATCCAGAGCTGCTTCCCACTGGGAGATGGAGTCTCCCATCCATCACCAGGCTGGAATAGTAGACAACCTATTGGTTGGTCAACCCCAGATCCAACCTGGACTGGGTGGATGTGTCCTCACAGGGGAATCTGCTGCTGTGCCATGCTTGGAGGTGGGGCTGGAAGGTTTGGGGGTTCTCACTCCCTCTCTGGAGAGAATCCAGCACGGAGAGAACACAAGGGGAAGGGGACAGATGTCTCGGCATCTTGGTCAGGTCCTTGCTGGGGGTGTTTCCCGAGAGCCTCTTTTTAGCCTCCGATGAGGTTCCAAAGGTGACTGTGGTGACGTCTCAGGACACAGCCAGCTCCAGCCTCTCCCTAAACCAGGACAGGGATTAACACAAGATGGGAATATCCCCATTTCAATTCAGGACACTCCGTTTAGGGACTGAAGTGGCAGGCTGTTCCCAGGGATGGAGAATGGGCCCATCCCTGAATCTCTGGCAGCACTGACCCATCCCATCTATTCCCTCCAGGCCACGGACCTCCACCCGGCCGACATCAACGGGAAAGCCGATCCCTACATCGCCATCAAGCTGGGCAAGACGGACATCAAGGACAAGGAGAACTACATCTCCAAGCAGCTGAACCCTGTCTTTGGGAAGTGAGTCTGCACCTGGAATTGTTGAGCTGGGCCTGAGCTTGCCGGCCCTCAGACCTCCACCTGAGCTGTCCCACGGCTGCTCATTGGGCTGGAATGATGGGATTCATCCCACAGTGTGGATGTCCTTCTGGGATGTCCTTCTTTTTCGGCATGGGGTCAGTGTGGCACCAGGTGTTTAAGAGATTCACCTGAAATCTATCCGATTGGGGTGAAACACCCACTTAGGAATCATTAGACCTAAATTTGAATGGGAATAAAACACAAACGCAATTTCAGAGCTATTGGGACATCCAGGTCAAGGACTTTCCTTCCTGTCGAGGGCTGGAGGGCCTGGCAGAGGCGGTGGCTGAGTTAAAACCCACCTCAGATGTCCTGCAGTAGTGCATGCAAATCGAACACTATCCACGGATTGGAGCAGACCCACCTCCCCTCCTGAGTTGCAGCCAGACCCTCCAGCAGCTCTTCTCTGCTTCCCCCAATCCCAGATCCTTTGACATCGAGGCCACCTTCCCCATGGAGTCGATGCTGACCGTGGCCATCTACGACTGGGACTTGGTGGGCACCGATGACCTCATTGGGGAGACCAAGATCGATCTGGAGAATCGCTTCTACAGCAAGCACCGGGCAACCTGCGGGGTGTCCCAGACCTACTCCATGTACGGGAAAAGCCTTCCCTGCCCCAGGAGCCTCCTCTGCCTCATCTCCTGCCCAGACCTTCCACAGGAATCTCCCCCTTCTCTGCCTGCTGATCCTGGAATGATTTGTCCGTCCAATCCTGCCATGGGCAGGGGTTAATGGAGGAGTCTGTGCTATCCCTGGTTTTGTGACCAGCACTAGGGAGCACTGGAACGGGGTTGTCAGGAGCCCAGGGCAGGAGGGAGGGACTGGGAGGACTGGGAAGAGGGGTGAGGTCAGGGCTGAAACAGGAGCAGAGCGAGCGGGGCGATGCTGAGCATCAGGAATCAAGTGGGATGCACTGGGAATTCCAGATCTGAGCCAAGATGGGGGGGGAAGGTGTTCGCAAAAGGGACACAGAGGCATCAAGTCTTCTCTGAGGTTCCACCTTTGCTGCCTCAAATCCTTTGCCTGGAAATTTTGGGTCCTTTGTGGCGCAGTGAGTCTTTTTCTGGGAAAAGGGAAAAAAAAGTGGCTCTTTCCTCCCAACCTCTTTTCTCTGACCTTGCCCTCCCATTCCCAGCCACGGGTACAACACCTGGCGTGACCCCATGAAGCCCTCCCAAATCCTGTCCAAGCTGTGCAAAGAGGGAAAAGTGGATGGGCCTCACTTCGGGCCGGGAGGAAGAGTGAAAGTTGCCAACAGGGTCTTCACCGGCCCCACGGAGATCGAGGATGAGAATGGTATGTTTCTGTGGGATTATCCCATGGGATGGAGGTTCTAGAGGGGAGCAGGGCGGTCTCCTCATCACCCAGGGTTGGAATCTCAAAGTAGTCTGAATCATGGAATGGTTTGAAAGGGACCTTTGGAGGTCATCCAGTCCAACCCCCCTAGAGAGACATGGTGGCCTCATCACCGAGCCCTGCACTCACCATCCCAGTATGGACCAGTTAAAGGGTCCTACAGACCCTCCAGGCCAGCAGGATCCTCTTGGAACCACTCAATGACAGCCATGGACACCCAGAGTGACCAAAGCTGCCCCTGGAAATGCCTTCCTAACAGTGCCTGTCCAAAGAGCAGTGGAGACACGGCTTTTCCAGGATTCAGGAAATTGTTATCCATGGGAATGCATCCCCAAACAATGGGAGATGAGGGTTGTGTTCCAACACGTGTGTGCCCAAGAAAGAGGGAGAGAGGCCAGAAGGGGTGAAGGAGAGGAGCAAAACGTGGTCAGAGGACATGGAATTGGTTCAGACAGGGAAAACTGGATGGGGATCTGGACCTTCCGGAGGGATAGAGAGAGGAGTGAGGAAGTGCTGGCTGAAGGACAAAACATTCCCAAGGGATGGCTGAGGCAGTTCTGCACCTTGGAGAAGGGGTGGAGGCCCCGGGGGCTTTGTTGTCCCTGTCCAAGTTGTCTGAGCTCTCCTGTGTCCTCCAGGCCAGAAGAAGCCGACAGATGAGCACCTGGCGCTGGCCGTGCTGCGGCACTGGGAGGACATCCCGCGGGCCGGCTGCCGCCTGGTCCCCGAGCACGTGGAGACGCGGCCGCTGCTCAACCCCGACAAGCCGGGCATCGAGCAGGTCTCACACCCCAACGGGAATGGGAACAGCCCATGGGGGAGAAGGAAGCAGCCCTAACACACCTCGGGGTGGGAAGGTCACTCTGGGATCCCAGAGAAAATCTCCAGTGCCTCCCGATCCACCCTCATCCATTTCACATCCCACAGTCCCTTCCCATTCCCCACATCTGGGTACCTGGGAGCAAAATTCCCAGCAAATTCCCAAGCAGAACGGACTGGGAACCCTTGGGATGCTGTACATAAAATACAGAGCTGGGGATTCCTTGGAGACTCCAAATCTCTGTAGTCTCAAGGAAGACTCTGAGCCCATTTTGGGGGGAGATCACAGCCCTGTTAAGTAAAGGGAGGAGAGTGGGAAGAGAGCGGGGCTCAGTTTCTTTTGCAGACCCAATTTTGGCCACAAATCTCCCAAAATCCAAACCTGGGCTGCCCCGTTGAGCCTTTGGCAGAGGCTGGGAGCAGAGGAGGGAAAGCTTCCCTCCATGCTTGGCTCGCTTGCTGAGGCTGATCTGGGCTCACATGGAGATCATGGAATGATTTGGGCTGGAAGGGCCTTGAAGCCCATCCAGTCCCAGGCCCTGCCATGGGCAGGGACACCCTCCATGAGATGCTCCTGCAGGGACAGAGAAGGATTCATGGCATGGGAGAACCTTGTCCCACTCCATGCATGGCATGGCTGGAGTGACGGCTGTGGGAAGAGGAGGGACACGGGTGGGGAGAGGCCAGGAGGGACAAGGGGAGCTGACCATGCCTCTCCCACTCACAGGGCCGCCTGGAGATGTGGGTGGACATGTTCCCCATGGATATGCCAGCGCCCGGCCCTGCCATCGATATTTCTCCCAGGAAACCAAAGAAGTAAGGAACAGGCCAGCCAACTGATCCCGGGGAAAACGGGAGGTTGGGGATGGAGCCTGGCTTTTCCCATCTCCTGCTGCTCCTCCATGGCCAGCCCTGTGCTCGGGTTCCTCAGCCGTGCTGGCAGTTCCAGAGATCCCAACACTGGAGGCAATTCCAGAGCTGCTCCTGAGGGTGGCATCCCACCTCTTCCATCCCCTGCAGCTCCCGATCTTTCCTGGCTGCGTAAACTGGGAAATTCCATCATTCCCAGGCCTTGGCATAGGGCCAGGGCAGAGCAGAATGCCCAACCCTGAGCCTCTCCTGGGCAGGGATGGGGTTATCCCAGAGCATGGCATTCCAAGGCAGTTTTTCCAGGAGGTGATGGATAGAGGTGGGGGCAATGGAGGCTACTGGGATGTCCAGTCATTCCAAGCGGGAAAGCCCACAGAGAGCGAAGAAGGACATTTATTCCCCCAAGATCCCTCCCAGCCCTTTCTCAACCTGCTGCCCTTGGTCCTTGAGCCCTTTTCCGACCCCCAGAGCTGGGATACAGGGCTGGCACTGAGAATCCTGGTGGGAGCCTCTTGTGCAGGCAGCTGATGCCTTGGGTGGAGAGAACATCCCTGGATCCCAGCTGGGAGAAGCACAGCGTGGGACAGGAAGGTGCAGACAGGAGGGGCTGGAAAAAGTGGAGGAATCCCACGGATGGGCTCAGCCAGGGCATGGCCAGAGGGAGATCCCAAAGGAGAAGGGTTAAGTAAGCCGTAAATCTGCTTCCCTCACCTGGAGGACTCCTTGGCACTTCCAGTGAGGTGCTGTGGCTGTGGCCATGTGTCCTGAGCCTCCTTCCAGCCTCCCTCCAGCCTCCCCTCAACTGCAGGAGCCGGGATTCTGCTCTTCCTCCTCTGACTCCCACTGTGGGAGCCACTTCCTCCATCACCAAAATTCCCAGCCAAGCAGAAGTGACGGGAAGCTCCTCAGGCTGCTGCGCAGTGCTAGGAATACCTTGGAGGCCCTGAACCTCCTGGAGTCCTGAGGAGGACTATGAGCCAGTTTTGGGGTGGGGGGAGTCACAGCCCTGTTGAGTAAAGGGGGGAGAGCAGGAAGAGAATTGGGCTCTGGTTGTTTTGGGGACCCAGTTTTGGTCAGAATTCTCTCAAAATTCAAGCCTGAGCTGTTCCCATGGAGCCTTTGGCAAGTTCCTTGTAGAGGCTGGGAGCAGAGGAGAGAAAGCTCCCCTTGGTGCTTGGCTCACCCTGGTGAGGCTGATCCGAGCCCATGCAGAGATCATGGAACCATGGAATGGTTTGGGTGGGAAGAGACCTTAAAGCTCATCTTGTTCCAACCCCTGCCATGAGCAGGGACACCTCCCACTATCCCAGCTTGATCCAAGCCCCATCCAAGCCTTGGATACTCCCAGGGATCCAGGGGCAGCCACAGCTTCTCTGGGAATTCCAGCCCAGCCCCTCACCACCCTCCCGAGGAACAATTCCTTCCCAATATCCCATCCATCCCTGCCCTCTGGCACTGGGAAGCCATTCCCTGTGTCCTGTCCCTTCATCCCTTATCCCCAGTCCCTCTCCAGCTCTCCTGGAGCCCCTTTAGGCCCTGCAAGGGGCTCTGAGCTCTCCCTGGAATCTTCCCTTCTCCAGGTGAACACCCCCAGCTCTCCCAGCCTGTCCCCATAGGAAGAGCCCCATCCTTGTAATCATCTCCAGGGTCGAGCTCCCCATCCTGTTCTTGCTCTCCTGATGTCCAGGATAGATCCCCATGAGCAGTTCCCCTCCAGTTCCCAGAGCCCGGCAGCATCACTCCGTCCCCTCCTATCCCACTCCCTGTTCCCGTGTCTCACCTCCCTTTCCCTTCCTCGGGCAGGTACGAGCTCAGAGTGATTGTGTGGAACACTGACGAGGTCATCCTGGAGGACGACGACTACTTCACGGGCGAGAAATCCAGCGACATTTTTGTCAGGGGGTAGGTACAGCCCGGAAATCCAGCAGTGCCTCCTCTGCCTCTCCCAGGGTGGACAGCAGTCCTTGCTGGAGTGGGAGTAGTAAGGGGGGAGGACACAGGTGGTGCTGGGAGTCTCAGTGCTGCCAGTGTTTCCTCTGCTGTTTCCTGCCTCTGCCCCTCTCCTTGGCTGCGCATCCCACCGCCTGCTCCCTGTGCCCCGCCTGGAGCTGCATGTGTGGCTTGGTTTGAGAGACAGGTGTCTGCTGAGGAAGGCAGGAGCCTCCCTTGGAGTGGAAGATGCAACCCCCTTCCCTCCAAATTATTATAACTTTGAAATTAAGGGAGTTTCAGGCAAAGATATGGGGAATAGGAATAACAGTTCTTTACTAATACCTATATATGTATATGTGTATATATGTACATACATATAACAAAGTAAACACACAACACTAACTATGGCAGTGATAACAAACAGAACAGACCCCACTGACACCTTCTCGGCTGTCAGGCACTTTCCCTTTTGGTGCGGTGATGCTTACGGCCGGCAGGAGTGCTGGCAGTGATGCCTTAAATGGCTACCTAGAAACAGAGAGCAGACAGGAATAAAGAAATAAAGGAGGGATTTATTGGAAAGGTCTCTAGGTGCACACTCTGGGCTCCAGAGGCTCCTGCCTCAGTGCATCCCAACATGGACAAGGACAGCTCACGAGTGCTTCCCACTTTGATATCAGCATCAATTCCCCAAGCAGAAGCCAGGCAAGGATGGAATTTGCCCAAGCTTTCCCCCTCTCCCCAAGATTGTGGTTTGCAGTTGTTGGGCCTAGGAGGGTCTGGGAGAGTGAGATGGAGAGGCTTTGTTGTGTCTGTGTGAGCATGAGAGAACAGCACTGAATGAGCTCCAGGGAACTGCAGAGTTACACTAGGCAGGGCAGGATTGGGAAAATATAAAAGTTAAAACCTAAGGCATCAGCGGCTCCCGCTGAGTGAGGTGGGTGCGATGGTTCCCCTGCAGCTGCAGGGGGCACTCCGGAGCAAGCTCAGCACCACACGGTGATGGCGGATGAGGAGGTCACTTCACAAACCCCCTGGGGCAGCCACTTCTGGGCCCCGGCAGGACCCTCGGGAAACAGCAGGCTGGAACAGCAGGGACCAACACAAATCCTGGGTTGTAGGTGAGATGCATCCAACTCCGGAGCTGCAGTAAGACCCTGGGGTGTCTCGGCAGGCAGTGAGTGTGAGGCTACAGTGTAGCAAAAGCTCGAAGCAGCGGCAGAGGCATGGCGGGGGCAGGGCAGCCTTGGCCCAGCTCCCATCGGGGCAGGGAAAGGCAGGCTTGGGATGCTGAGGTGCCCTGAGGCACCTGAGCAGATGGTGAAAAAAGTCCCTTTCCAGTGAGGTAGGGTGTTAAAATAGGGTCCTAGTGCAACAGCCGCTCCAGTGAGCAGGTTCCACTCACAGGAGAAGGGAGGCAGCGGAGGTCAGGAGCCTGCAAACTGTGACAAATCCCCTCCATCATGAGGGCAGCTTCTCTCTTGTCCAGATGCCAGGACAGCAAGAGAGCCAGGGGCTGTACCCAGTTCCTTTTTGCCAGTTCCAATCTCACAGCATCTCTTCCCCAATAAGAAAATTCCAGGCAAAAAGAGGGGAGCCAGCTGGACTCTTCCCCTGTGGCCAGGTCTTTTATCTCTCTTAAGTACCCAGCAATTTGCCCCTTGGCAACAAAGTATGGGGAAAATTCTTTAAGAGAAAAAGAAAAAACAAAAAGGGAAAGGGGAACTCCTAAAACTGCAACAGCATGGTCATCTGGAATGCCCTTGAGGTGGTTTGGGAATGCGATGTTTTCCTGGCGGGACAGGAAACGCCCAACATCTCTGTCTGTGGGAGACATGGGTGAGGGGAGATAGCAGCAGGAAACCATGAGGGGACAAGGAGAAGGGCAACCATGAGGGCAGAAAATGGTGGGAGCTGTGAGAGGAGAAAATGGCAGGAGTCAGAAGAGGAGATGAAGGAGATGGGGATGTAGGGCAGCCATAAGAGGATGGTGAGGAAGCCATGAGGAGAGAAAATGGAGAGAAACCAGGGACAAAATGGAGGGAGCCATGAGGGGAGAGGATGAAGGAGATGGGGAGGTGGGGCAGCCATGAGGGGATGGTGTGGAGGGAGGCCATGAGGGGAGAAAATGGCGGGAAACCGTGAGGGGAGAAAAAGGTGGGAAATGTGAGGGGAGAAAATGGCGGGAAACTGTGAGGGGAGAAAAAGGTGGGAAATGTGAGGGGAGAAAAAGGCGGGAAACCATGAGGGGAGAAAAAGGTGGGAAACCATGAGGGGAGAAAAAGGCAGGAAATGGGAGGAGAGAGAAAGGTGGGAAATGTGAGGGGAGAAAATGGCAGGAAATGTGAGGGGAGAAAAAGGCGGGAAACCATGAGGGGGGAAAAAGGCGGGAAATGTGAGGGGAGAAAAATGCGGGAAATGTGAGGAGAGAAAAAGGCGGGAAATGTGAGGGGAGAAAAAGGCGGGAAATGTGAGGGGAGAAAATGGAGGGAAATGTGAGGGGAGAAAAAGGTGGGAAATGTGAGGGGAGAAAAAGGCGGGAAATGTGAGGGGAGAAAATGGAGGGAAATGTGAGGGGAGAAAAAGGTGGGAAACCATGAGGGGAGAAAAAGATGGGAAAACGTGAGGGGAGAAAATGGCAGGAAACTGTGACACCCTCATGTCTGGGGGTTATGAGGCCTCGCTGCTTGGTCCCCTCTGCCCCTCTCTGAGCGTGTCTTGATGTCCTCTCATGGCACTTCCACCCTGCCACCTCCAGTTCCAGCATCTGGAGCCAAACTGGGGGTGGTCGTTCCAAGGGTTTGTTCCCATCTCTTCTTCGCTCTCACTCAGCAGGAAGGGAAAGCCCCTTCTGGAATTTCACCACATTAGAGAATCACAGAATCAGGGAATGCTTTGGGTGGGAAGGGACTTTAAACCTCATCCCGTCCCAGCCCTTGCCACAGGCAGGGACACCTTCCACTGCCCCAGGCTGCTCCAGGCCACGGTTCTCTCTCAACAGAAAAATCCTGTGGGATGCAGCTCCAAGGAATCCAGGCAAAACCCCTGAGCTCCAGGGAGACCTTAGAGCCATCCCAGCAGCTCCATCCCTCTGGAATTTGAGTACTTTTCATCCCTGGAAGTGTCCAAGGCCAGGCTGGACAGAACTTGGGATAGCCTTGGACATTGCCAGGGATCCAGGGGCAACCACAGCTGCTCTGGGCACCCTGTGCCAGGGCCTCTCTACCCTCCCAGGGAACAATTCCTTCCCAATATCCCATCCAGCCCTGCCTTCTGGCAGTGGGAAGCCATCCCCTGTGTCCTGTCCCTGCATCCCCTGTCCCCAGTTTTTCTCCAGCTCTGTTCTGATCCCTTTCCATCCTGCTCTGCTCCAGCCTCCCCAGCAGTGCTCCTGGCTCCTGTACAATTCCTTAACACCTCCCTTCCCAGGGCAGACCCTCAGACAAACCCCTCAAGTCTTTTTCTCCCGAAGTCCTCTCTTCCCTCTGGGACACCCCTACCCCTTGGATTTGCTGCTGCAGTGTCTGGAGCAGCTCTAGCCCCTTGTTCACATCTTTTAGGTTCCTCCAGTCCTGGAGACACCCTGGCTGCCCAGAGAGGGTGGTCCTGTCTCCTGCCCCATGTAAACCTGTGCCCCCCTCTCACCCCCTGGGCCCTGCAGGTGGCTGAAGGGGCAGCAGGAGGACAAGCAGGACACGGACGTCCATTACCACTCCCTCACGGGTGAAGGCAACTTCAACTGGCGCTATATTTTCCCCTTCGACTACCTGATGGCTGAGGAGAAGATCGTCATCTCCAAGAAGGAGTCCATGTTCTCCTGGGATGAGACCGAGTACAAGATCCCAGCCCGCCTCACCCTGCAGGTCTGGGATGCTGACCACTTCTCGGCCGATGATTTCCTGGGTACGTGGAAGGTCCAGAGCATCCCACAAACCCCTTGAGCTGCTGCTGGACAGAGCAGGTGTGATGAGAGGGCAGGAAGGGTCTGCAGAGGGATCTGGACAGGCTGGATCCATGGGCCAAGGCCAAGCACCAGGTCCTGACCTAGGGTCACACCAACCCCATGGAGCACTCTAGGCTGGGGCAGAGGGGCTGGGAAAGGCCCTGGGAGTGCTGTGCCACCAGCTGGACACAAGCCCACGTGTGCCCAGGTGGGCAAAAAGCCACTGGCCCCTGGGCTGTGCCAGCTCTGGGGTGGCAGCAGGGCCAGGGCAGTGCCTGTCCCCTGTGCTGGCACTGCTGGGGCACCTCCAGTGCTGGGGGCAGCTCTGGGCCCCTCCTGACAGGAGAGCCCTAGAGGGGCTGGAGTGTGTTNAAGAGTGCTCAGGCCTTGGCAGGGGCTGCCCAGGGAGGTTTGGAGTGCCCATCCCTGGAGGTGTGCCAGGAATTCCTGGGGGTGCCACTCAGAGCTCTGGGCTGGGGACAAGGTGGGGATCAGGCACAGCTTGGACTCAGTGGTCTCAGAGGTCTTTTCCAACATTCAGGATCCCATGATTTTGAGATCCCTTTTCTCCACTGCTCCTGTAGCCAAGACACCACATTTTTCCTTCCCAGAGCTGGCTCAAAGCTGCTCCCCAGGGCAGGAGATGCTGGTTCAGCCCATCTCCAGCCAAGGATTTGGCCTTTTTGGGGTGCCAACCTCTGTGCTCCCCTTTTGTCCTGCCAGGGGCCATCGAGCTGGATCTGAACCGCTTTCCCCGGGGAGCCAAGACATCCAAGCAGTGCAGCCTGGAGATGGTGACCAACGAGGCCGAGCTGCCCATGATCTCCATCTTCAAGCAGAAGCGGGTCAAAGGCTGGTGGCCGTTCGTGGCCAGAGATGAGAACGATGAGCTGGAGATCACTGTAAGGATGGGGAAAAGAGAGGATTTGCCTCCCAGGGACTGCGCTCTTTGCGGATCCCTCCATCCCCCCACATGGCTCTGTTCCCTCGGGACCCCTCTGCCCTGGGGGGTGGAGGTGGGAGCATGTCCCAGGCCACAGCACCACTGTCTGCTCCTGCAGGGCAAAGTTGAGGCCGAGCTGCACCTTCTGACGGCAGAGGAGGCTGAAAAATCCCCTGCCGGGCTGGCCCGAAATGAGCCCGATCCCCTGGAGAAGCCCAAGTGAGTAGGAAAAGCCTCTGCAGCAGGCACCTGGGATTATGGGCTTCTACTCCCACCTGGAGTGCTGCATCCAGCTCTGGGCCCCAACACGAGAAAGACATGGACCTGTTGGAAAAGGTCTAGAGGAGGGCATGGAGATGCTCCAAGGACTGGAGCCCATCTGCTCTGGGAGAACTGGGGGTGTTCACCTGGAGAAGAGAAGGATCCAGGGAGAGCTCAGAGCCCTTTCCACGGCCTAAAGTGGCTCCAGGAGAGCTGGAGAGGGACTGGGGACAAGGCATGGAGGGACAGGACACAGGGAATGGCTTCCCAGTGCCAGAGGGCAGGGATGGATGGGATCTTGGGAAGGAATTCTGGGCTGTGAGGGTGGGCAGGCCCTGACACAGGGTGCCCAGAGCAGCTGTGGCTGCCCCTGGATCCCTGTCAGTGTCCAAGGCCAGGTTGGATGAGGCTTGGATCACACTGCGACAGCGGAAAGTGTCCCTGCCCATAGGAGGGGTAGAATGAGATGAACTTTAATGTTCATGAATCCCTTTTCCCTGCTGATGGATTAATGATGGGTGTTTGTTTCCTGTGCAGCCGCCCGGACACATCGTTCATCTGGTTCCTGAACCCGCTCAAATCTATCAAATACCTCATCTGCACCCGCTACAAGTGGCTCATCATCAAGATCGTGCTAGCCCTGCTGCTCCTCATCATGGTGGCCCTGTTCCTCTACAGCATGCCAGGATACATGGTCAAGAAGCTGCTGGGAGCGTGAAGGGTGGGAGCCTCTCCTGTGTCCCCAGCCCCCAGCACAACCTCCTCAGCTCCCTGTCCTTCTCCCTGTGGCCTCTGGGCAGCCCTGAGGGCATCTCCTCTCTCCTCCTGCTGCTGCTGCTGAGCCTCCTCTTTGCATCCCTTCTCTGTGGGTCCCATTCAGGCTTTAGTCACAGGGAAATGGGGCTGGAGCATGGCACAGATCCCCAGACTCTTCATCCCTCACCGGGGCTGGGAGAGGTGCCCAGCTTGCTCCTGTGGGAGTCTCCGAGGCCTCTGCCCATTGGGGTCGTGGCTGGTGCCTTCCTGGGAATCAGGGGAAGGAGAGGGGAGCTGGGGCTGCGTCACTGGAGCTCTGGGAGTGCTCCAGAAAGGCTCCTTGGAGGGACATTGAGAATCCAGGATAGAGCAGAGAGCTGGGCTGGAGCAGCTGGGGATGTGCCAGCCCCACCAGAGTGAGGGCACAGAGCATCCCCAGTGCCTGTCCCTGCTGCCAGCACCGTCCCTGCTCCACTCAGAGCTCTGGAGGTCCCATTCCCTGGCACAGGGATCGGTCCCACCTCAGGAATGTTGGACATGGTGCCCCAGCAGGCCCCGCAGAGAGCCCTGGGGTGGGCGAGGGGCAGACCCTGCCCTTTCCTCCGGCAGCTCCGGCAGAGACTGGGTCGTGTCCTACAGCTCAAACGTCTTCCCGAGATCACCCACCCAGAGGTGGCGGTGGCTGGACATGCCTGGGGCTCACAGATCCTCTGGCACAGTCTGAGCTCTTGGTGTCCTTCTGGATCCTCCGTGTATTTTGTTTGGCTTGGTAATTCTTGTGGCTGGAGTCCTTCTGGCTGTGTGTCCTGGGGAAGGGCTCTTTCCTCGGCTCTCGGCGATACCCAGCTGCTGCAGAGCCACCTTTCTCAGCTCCCAGTGTGCAAGACCCCCACTGAAGAACTGAGGACATCTCAGAGATGTTTGAATGAGGATATTCCTGTTCCAGTCAGTCAATAAAAACCAGCTTTCACATCTGGGTTCTCGTGGCAGTGAGTGTTGTGGTTTGACACGGGGCCAACACCAGGCACCTACGAAAGCTGTTCATTCAGAAAAAACCTTAATGAAGGGTTCATCAATTAAGATGAAAGAATTGGAACAAAAACACTTTGAGGGCGAAACAAATTCAAATGTAAAGGTATCAAGTAAATATATTATTAACAGGGTGAGAGGAGGATAATGAGAAATAAAATAAGCTTTTGAAACACTCTTTCCCCCCCCCCCCCAGCCCCTTCCTCTTTCCTACCAACAGTGCAGGGAGGCAGAGAGTGGGGGGTTTGGTCAGCTCGGTACTGGAGATCTTTTTCACTTCAATCAGGGAGAGGAGTCTTTCCTCTGCTATGCCGCGAGTCCCTCCCAGGGGCAGAAGAGTTCTCCCAGAACTGCTGTTGCGTGGGTCACTCATCCACGGGGTGCAGTCTTTTAAGGATAGGCTGCTCTAGTTTGGAAGCAAGGGCCCTCTATCTCTGGAAGCTGGGGCCCTCTCTCTGTCTTTGGGTCTCCCATTGGATCACATCCACTCACTCCAACGTGAACGCTTTTCCCATGAGCTGTAAGTGGTTCTGTGATACAGTGCTGTGGTCAGTGAGCTGTGCACCACGTCCTGTCCTGGGGTGTGTCCTTCACCTGATGGTCCAGCACAGCTGCTGAGGCTGCTGGCGAGCACACAGACACACTCGTGCAGGTAGGAGCACACAATCACACTCACGCTAGGATAGCTCAGGAATTCAGCATCGACCAGAGACAAAGAGATAGGAGGGGGTCTTTGTACGGAAATCTGCAGGGTTTATTCCGCAGGGGGTCTGAATACAGAGTAGCCGAAAGACAATAGAGGGTCCAGGGGTTTTATCTGGGGGTGCAAACCAATGGAAGAGGATAAAGGAGAGGAGTAAAGGCAGGGTTGGTGTACACAGTCCAATGGGAGTACAAGAGAGGAGTAACTGAAAGAGGGTATCAGGGAAGGTAGGAACATTCTAGAACGGGGTACGTGCAGAGACTACACTGCTTTATGGAGAAAGCCTTCTCCTCATCACAACTTGGGGGGAGGTCACCTTTACCCTGTGAATTGTCACACCAGTGTCTTGCTGGTTCAGGGGATGCAGCCTCTCCAGTGGCTCCAGCCCCAGGCTGAGCCACTGCAACAGTTCTCTGCATACCCCATGGACTTCATGGATTACACGGGGACAGTTTGTTTCACCATGGTCCTCACCACAGAAGAATTTAGGCGGAAGAATTTCCATTCTGACTCCTGGAGCACCTCCTCCCCCTCCTCCACTGACCTTGGTGCCACCGTGTTGTTTTCTTTTACACGTCCTCACTTCTTCCTCTTCTCTATCTAGAAGAAAAATTGCTGCCCATAGGTACCACTGCCAACAAGTTTCACTAGTTCAAAGATTCTTGCACCATGCTGCTGTTGCGGTGTGGAGTGGGTGGTAAAGTGCCGCAACCTTCCCAGATGCGTCTCCAGAGAAGCTGCTCTGGTGGGTGCCACATGCACTCACACAAACACTCACACAACTGGATAGCTAAAGAGGTGTTGGCGGCAAAGAGCAGAGAAGGATTCCTGTATGGGGTTCCCCAAGGAGGTTTATTCCATCCACACTCAAGAAGGGTCCAGGAACAAGGAACAAGGAGCAATGGTGTGCAGGGGGTTGATTATGGGGAAGACGAGGGGCGGAGAGAGCATCAGGGGCCAATGGGATGAGGGCCAGGGGGCGGGACTAGGGCAGGACTAGGGCCAGGGAGCCAACCAGGAAGCAGCAAGGGAGTGGCTGAGGAGCAGGGGCCAATGGGGAGGCAGGGGAGGAGAAGATTCTAGAACAGGGACATACAAGGGGAAGAAAGGGGCGGGAAGGGGTGGAGAGCTAATGGGCCAGCCGGGGAATAGAACTGGGGTAGATTTGAAGAACAGGGCAAAGGATCCTGGGAGAGACCTCTTTTGTCTCACCCTCACTTGGAGCTGGTCTCAAGGACCAAGGCTCCAGGGGGCTCCAGTGTCATCCTGAATCTGAGGTTTGTCAGCCTTCACATGCTGCAGCGCCAAGAGGTTTTATTTCATTTATGTTCGGTGTTGGGGAATCTCTCGCTGTGTTTCTACTCCTGACCGTGTGTCTCCCACCGCCACTGTGTGGGCAGTGGTGGCCACCGCGGTGCTGGCACTAGTCAATGCTTCTCATCATGTGGGGTGCCAGGAAGGAGAAGGCACCGCTGCTGCCCCTGCCCTTCTGCTCGAGGTGTGGCTGGCTAAGGGCGGCCAGGCAGACAAAGCTCACCGTGGGCCATGCCAAAATAGCGGCAGTGGCACATCGCCAAGTGCTGTGTAGTGTGGCGGTAGAGACAGACACACCACACTTACTGTAATCCGAAGCCACAAAAGTTTTCTATTATTCTCTGCTACTATTCTTATACCTCTTCACAATTACTGTGGCTTATTATGATTGGCTGCTTAGCAAACAATGACAGGGCTGTCTACAAAACAATAACCATTCAAACAGCAATACAATTAGCTATACAAGCAATTGGTTACATATTATATGCAAGTCCCTTCCTGTACAATCTTGATATTCCATAACAAGAACATCTTCTCCTTGTGTCCAGAACATCTTCTTTCACTGATGATCCTTCTGGCTATCACTGTGGCTTTCACTGTGACTGCAGTTTCTCACGGGGAGATTTTGACTGCTTTTAGGTCAACTTCTGTGAGACCGAGGCCTTCAGACCAACTGTCAGCCTCATCAATTCCCACAGTGCAGGGATGCCCCAGCGGCAGCAGCTTGCCGTGGTGGCCAACAGCTGGCCGGAAGGCCTCACAATAATTATTGATCTCCATTTTTAGACTAAAAGGTGATTGATTATATAAATACTTTGACCAGTCAGATTATGTAAGCTGACCAGTAAGGACAGCTGGGGCTGTTGGACAGCAGGCCTAGATGGTTGAAGCTGAGATCAGGTATTGGCTGATTGAGCAGGTAGCAACAGGCCCAACCAATCAGGAGCCAGCATGCAGACCCCCAAAACTATATCAGGAAAACAGAGATCAATAAAGACAGCTGTGCATGACCCTTGGGGTGTGTGTATTGTCGCTACTTCTTGCCTCCAACACAAAAGTGACACTTCCCGACTTCCCCGTTTATAGTGGAATGGGTCAGGGAGTTTTGGGTAAGCTCTTTTCCCACATATCCAAAATAGTCCATCTGGTGCTTTACAATTGTCAGCGTCTTTTAATGAGTGTAAGAGAGAGGTTTGTCCATAAGGAGAGAATGCAGGAGTACCACCATAGAATGCAGTGGAAGACACTCAAGGAAGGGATCCAGCAGCTCACAGAGGTGGCAGTATTAGAGATACTCTTTGGAAGGGATGGACAGCATGATAATGACCCCGACAAGGTCAGGTGGACAGGGCAGATGTTGTGGAATCTGGCAAAGCTGGGGCCACATCAATACACCTCCTTCATTGCAACGATTGATGCCGAGAACAACAGAGAAACAGTTGCCAACAGGCTCCGGAACTACGACAGTATGGTCAATGGCCCAATGAAGGCTCATGTCTCTGCTGTGGTTAAAGTCCTCAAAGAGGAGATGAAGGAGATGAGGGAGGAGATGGGGAAGATCAGTGTGGCTCCAGTGTGAGTCACAGGCCCCCAAGTCAGCCCGATGCCCCCCAGCTAGGGAGAGAGGGTACACCCCACGAGCTGAGCTGGGGACCTGTGTGACCATGGGGAGGACNGCCCCCCAGCTAGGGAGAGAGGGTACACCCCACGAGCTGAGCTGGGGACCTGTGTGACCATGGGGAGGACATGAGAAGGTGGGATAGGAA
>VZTN01027100.1:257889-273444 GCA_013400515.1 Erpornis zantholeuca | reverse complement strand
GCTGGGCCGGGGTCGGGCGCTCCCGTCATGGCGGGGCTCGGGGAGGGCGGGAGCGCTCAGCAGCGGCGATGCGGGGCCGTGATCTCTCCCCTTCCTCTCTCCACAGCTGCCCGGCTGGAAGCGGAGCCGCCGCGAGCTACTGGAGTGCCTGGAGGGACTCCTGCGGGTGCTGCTCACCGGGGCGCCGCTGCCTGGCCCCGCGCAGCCGGGCTGGGAGCGCTTCCTGGGCTGCTGCCGCCGGGAGGGGCTCCTGCCCACCGCCGAAGGGGACGCTGGAGCAACCTCCCGGCCGCTTCTCCTCCTGCTGGATGACAACTTCTATTACCAGAGCATGCGGTACGAGGTGTACCAGCTGGCCCGCAAATGTAATTATTCTTTGTTCTTCGGCATGGGGATGTTTGTAGGGAATTCAGTGCACTTCCGCTGCCTTCTTTCAAGTGCTCTCTTGGAGCGTTGGTTATTCTGAATTGCTGAATGCCTGTAATAGAGTAGCAATCAGTGTAACTTTATTACTGTCTTATTATAAATTGGTAGATTATGTAAAACCCTTTCTAGAGCAGCCTTAAAGCACCAGTACGTAAGGATGCTTCAAGAGAGCTGGTGAGGGACTTTGGACAAGGGCATGGAGTGCCAGAACAAAGGGAATGGGTTCCCATGCCAGAGAGCAGAGTTAGATTGGATATTGGGAAGGAATTGTTCCCTGGGAGGGTGAGCAGGCCCTGGCACAGGGTGCCCAGAGAAGCTGGGCCTGTCCCTGGATCCCTGGCAATGCCCAAGACCAGGCTTGGTCACTGGGGCTTGAAGAAGCCTGGGACAGTAGAAGGGGGAGGAAAGAGATGATTTTCAAGGTCCCTTCCAACCCAAACTATTCAGTGGTTCTGTGTGTTCATCTCAGACATTATTTGTGCTGCCTTGAAGGTATGAAATTATGTTCCCTGTTTGTTAGCAAACAAATCCCTAGATTTGTTTTCCTGTCATGCTCAGAACCAGTGCAGAAGCTCCCCATTCATATAGAGCTCTTCTCCTGCACATTGCTCTTGGAAATTTTTACTTGAACTGTTTAAAGATAAAATTGTTCTGTTCTTTTTAGATTCCTTGGGATTCTGTCAGATATTTTTAGAGTGTCCACTGGAATGCTGCCTGCAGAGGAATCGCCTCAGAAGTGATCCTGTGCCTGAGCAGACAATACAATTAATGGCAAGGAAAATAGAAATGCCAGATCTCAAGAAAAACGCTTGGGAGCAGCACAGCCTCGTTCTGAATAGTTCTGATTTCATCTCAGAGGACAAGTATGTTACCAGATTGATCCTAGAGTTTTCCCTAAATGCTGTTTTCAGTGGTAGAAGCTTCTTATTCTATCTGCAGAGTGTGTAAAAAATACTCCCAGTGGTGATTTTTGGAAGCCAGGCAGGTACACACAATCCAGGCTCGTTGGGAACTCATAGCCACCATTCTTTGCAGAGTTAACCTCAAAACTCACTGCATTCCTACCCCATCATTGAAAATCTGTGTAAATTGTCTGAAACACTAAGACTGGAAATAATTTGAGTTTCAATTGTTTTTTCTCACAGATTATTTCACTGATTGCCTCCAAAATTTAATTGAAAACTTGCTCTTTTTTTTTTTTTCTGTAGCATCCTTATTACAAAATAGAAGAAAACATTCAGTGTCTGATTTCTGTTGTTTACTCTGTTGTTTGTTTTCTTAGTGAGCAGATCATGAACTTGCTGAGCACTGCTTTGGAAAATCCAGAGAGGCCAAATGAAGAGGACACAGAGCAAAAGGTAGCACTGCTGGGCTTCAGGGCACAGCTTTGGGTGCTGACTGAGGTGCTGCTAATGTGTTGTTTTCACAAAAGCTCTTCAAAAGTCAAGTAAATTTAAAGTGTTTGCTTGTTTTCTTCCTTCCTTGTGGCCCTGGCTAGGAGGCAGCTCGAGCCATCTGTGCAGCCAGTGCTGTCCATCAAGCTGACCAGGCATGCAGGAGAGTCATCTCTCAGGCAATGCAGGATGCCAAAGGTACCTCTGCCTATCAACCTATCATAGGTACTAGCTGGCAATGGAAAACAGTCCCTGGAATTCCCTTGGGGTAGATTGCTCAGAATTCCTATCCCAGCAGTTGTGCCTGAGGCAATCACCTTCACAACTCTGGGCAGTGTTATTTGTGGAATTAGTAGATTTTAAAACCAGTATAATATTTATTGATTTTATTAAATATAGCTTTAATAAACCCATTTAGTACAGAGCAGCATTTTAGAGATTTAATACTGTTTTGGGACACATGTCAAGAAGGACATGGGCTTTGCAGTCTGCACTGCTTTGCTCCTAAGATTTATATGAGGAGCAACTCTGTCCTTAACTGAAAAGCTCAGCTCTGTGCCTGAGTTCAGGCTTCTCTCTCTGAGCAGGGACAGGGCCCAGGGAATGGCTGGAGCTGTGTCAGGGAGGGTTAGGATGGATTTCAGGGAAAGGTTTTCCCCCAGAGGGTGCTGGGCACTGCCCAGGCTCCCCAGGGAATGGGCACAGCCCCGAGGCTGCCAGAGCTCCAGGAGCGTTTGGGCACCACTGCCAGGGATGCCCAGGGTGGGATTGTTGGGGTGTCTGTGCTGGGCCAGGAGCTGGGCTGATGATCCTTGTGGGTCCCTTCTAACTCAGGGTATTCAGTGGTTCTGTGATTTTGTCTGTAAGCATGACAGCTTTAAAGTCATGCTTACAGATTCTTTTAGGTAAAAACATTCTCCCAAGTGAAATGAAGAGCCTGGCAGAAGAACTCAACAAACTGAAAGCAGAATTTTTGGAAGACTTGAGGCAAGGAAAGACTTTGAAAACCCAATATTCTGACCCTGCTACAAGTGTAATTTCTTCATTCCAACATGAGGCAACCAATGTAATAAATAAATATACTTGTAAATAATGACACAGAGAATGCTGGGTGTTCAGGAGTCCAAAGTGTTTAAAATGCAGTGCTCTGAGCTCCCTGGAGCCTCTGTGCCTCCTCTTCCCATGACAGGGAAGAGAAACAGTCTGATCAAATCTAACCAAGTTGTTCTTGTCTGTGGATAAACCATCCTTAGACAGAAATTTCATGGAATCATAAAGAGTTAATCCAGGAGGAGCACTTGGGAAATCACCAGCTCCACCCGTGGAAGGATATGCAATTAAGATGAAACCTAATTAGAAAGTGTTATTTTATTCATATCTTACAAAAGCAAAGCTTCACAACATGAACTACATGAGATAGAGTCATTTCAGAATTAACCTTGTCATCTCGGAAACATTCACTAACATTAAAATTTATTTTACAACTCTAACAAGTTTCATTTTTGCATAAAATCTGCTCTTTACACTGAAATACATATTATTAACAAAGTAGGTACTTAGAAGCACATACACAAAGATTGCTCAATGAAAAATGCTTCAGCAGGAAAGAGATTTCCTGCAGCAGAACATCCATTTGCTGTAGATTTTCCAAGAAGCTAAAATTAGTAGAAAACTTGCCAGTGAAGACTTCTAAATGACATTCCCTATGTCAAAAAGAAACAAAAAGCAAACCCCCAAAACATTCTGGAACAAAACAAACAATAACAGATTATTTGGCTGAAAACACTGTTGGAAAGTGTCTCCCAGCAGAGTTTTATATGAAAATGCCAATCAACATTTTATATCTAAATCCTTTTCATCTAAACACGTGTCTGTGAAAAAAACAACTCTTTTTGCCTATTGCCTGCTTCACAGTTGAAGTATTAACTGAGATAATAAACATGTGGAAATATTTGCATGTTCATTGGAATATTTCATCTCAAAACAGCAAATGTGTATTAAGAGTGCTACAAATAGTGCATGTTAAAAATGTCCACAAAGCTGTAAAATAAGCTATGACAACAAAAACAAAACCCCCACAAAGTTCATGTTTTGCAACTACAGAACTTAACAGAACCGAGCTGTGGAAAAATTCCATCTCCTTCCCAAACTTCTGTTAGTAACAGTTAAAATGCTAGTCAACCACCACCTTATGAGGATTTGGGTTTTTTGAAAAACACAAGTGCAGTGTAGCACATGGAGGACTCAGTATGAAAAGCTCCTCTAACTAAGGACTCAATCCCAGAATCCTGGACAAATCTCCCTCACTGACTGGGTAAGGCCTGCTTGTGCAAGGGATCATACTCTGAAAGAACTTCCCAGTAATAACTCTCTTTAAATTATAGTCAATAATATGTACAACTTATGAAAAATAAGAAAATACACCTTTCAAAGCTCCTCCGTTGACAGAAGATGATAATGGTGTCAGGGCATCGTCTGGCACACCTGAACACAGTGGGATCATGGAACATGAACAATCCTAGTCCTGGGAAGGACGCAGGGATCCACCCCAGGGATCTGGGTGCAGAGCCAAGGGATGAGCACCAAAGCTGCTGCTGCCCAAGAACCCCCCTGCAGTGAGGAGTTTGCCCAAGGAAACAGGGAGAAGAGTTTTTTTCATTCCTCAGTCATCCATAGATGTCCCAACTAATCTCCCTTAGTCACTCAAGAGCAGAACTGATGATATCCAGGCAGCAGCAGGAAAATCCTCCCAAACAACAGTTTGCAAGGCTTGGGGATAGATTTCTCCACACTGAGTTCTGTTATTAATAACACACATTCCCCACAACAGGATCCCCTCCTAAATAAGGCCCCTTTTCCCTAAAATCCTGCAGGCTTCCTCTTGCTCCCAGCTACTCCATTAGTGACCTATCCTTAGTTGTGTTCCAGGCCATCGTGGTTCAGGAGTCATTTCCCTAAACCCCCAAGTCATGAGACAAAGAGAAGCCTCTAACAATGTTCACACTGCCAACAGAACCCCAGTGGGTCAGGAACCCCATCTGTGCACATGGAAGTTACTCTCCCTGCAATGCCAGGAGGGAGAAAGCCACAAACTAAGGGGAACTTGGCTGCTGTGATCACTCAGTACTGTAAGGTGCACCCTGGAGCACTCCCATCCCACAAATTTCCTTGGAAAACTTGCAAGAGCATAGGAATAGGAGATTGCATCATCTATCAAACAGGCAAGGAAAACCAATTCTATAAATCACTAATTGTAAAGGTCTTCAAGAGGAATGTCTCATATTGTCTCCTAATGTCTCTTATTATGTCTCCTAATATAATATTTTAGTCAAGTTTAAATTGTAGAATTGTTCAGTGTGTGATCCAAAGAGAGCCACCATTTCTGCCCTCATCGACTGGAAAAAAATTTGATTCCAAAACCTGCCCAGGAGCAGTAACTTCCAACTGGATTAGAGTTCAATCAGCTTTTAGTCCTTAAAATAAAGGATGTTTATGCACACAGACTTGCAGTTTTACTTATAAAATAAATCTAAAAAGTATAAAGCAACAATTAAACACTTTGGAATTACAGAGTGTCATGATGAAAAATGGAAATTACATTCTATCTCACAAATTCAGCAAAATGAATTCTGAACCAAGCCTGAAAACAAAACAATTTTTTGGAATGACAGTGTTATTGTTCATCTTCACTACACTGGAACCACTTCAGTGGCAGATTTCTGACCTCCATTACTACAAGACTGCACAGACAAGAATCCATTTCCTCAAGCACAGGAATTCAACAGTAGGTCAGTCAGGTGGAGAGAAACATGTCTGGTATCCAACCCTCTATTATTTAATTAAAGTCAAAATTACTTCTCAGCTAAAATTCTGACAGGTGATTTTCCTGCACTGAACTCACCCTGATCACTGCAAGTTTTTCCATTGGCTTCAGGAAGTTTTAGCTCCCATAACAATATAAATTTGAATAAACCAAATGTTTGCTATTCAGATTTCAACCTCTGCCTTGTGGAACACTAATAAAATCTTCTTGCTTTTAATAAAACATGGTTTACTGATAGGAAAAGGGGGATATATAAGGAAAGCTTTAATTTGTCTCAAGTTAAGACAAACCAAGGTAAAAGTGCATGTCTAAATATGGGAAAAATAACTATTCTTCATCTTTAATGTCTCAAATTCTTATTTAGCACATCAAGTTATTATTAATTCTGCTCAGATGTTTTATTCAGGTTTATATTAAAGTGCCTGTCCTTTAGCCTGGGGGCTTCTAAAGATGTACAGTGTTAAACAAAACAAACAACTTCAGTCACCATTTGCCACCTACAATTCCTAAAAACTACTTCAGTGTAGTCAGCCAGTTTTCCTTTGCATCCTGCATGGAGCCCAGAAAAAGCCAGAGGTCCTTCCCCTTACTTCCAGCACACCCAAAGGACATAAAACATGGGAGAGAGGACAAACCAGGCCTCCAAGGCAGCTGAAGTTTACAATGAACTGGATTATACAACTCTCAAACAGACAAGCAACCTCTCAGTTGTAGCCTGGCCCAACATAAAACTGAACAAAGGAGTTTTAATTTGTAAACTTCTTGTTTGTTTCTATCAGAACTTCTATCAACAGGACAGAAGTCTAATTGTGCAAATTTTATATGTCTGTACAACTCAGTTTAAGGCAGTTAGAAATCTCACAGAATATATATTAGTTCTACAGGCTCTTCATTATGTCTCTAAAAATTGCCTCCTCTGAAAAAGAATGACATGTAAAATTTTGGTAGAGTGTAGGTAAAATAAAGTATCTAATATTTCTGTAACTCATGAATGACAGGCTTTTAGCTCTTTTTTTTTCCTATCAGTTTTATTCACAATAACCTGTTATTTTCTTGTTTTCTGCTAATAGTTAAATTAGTGTTTAAGTCCTAGCATGAAGAGTTTAGATTATACTAAACAAAAACTTATTATTAACCTTCATCAGATTAAAGCAACTTTTACATCGAATTGAATTTGTGTGTGAAAGTTGTTTCTGTTTGTTTGAGTAGCCAAGTTTTTAAGGATTTCTCCATAGTCATAGAATGGTTTGGGTTGGAAGGGACCTTAAAGGAGGGACACCTTCCACTGTCCCAGGCTGCTCCAAACCCCATCCAGCTTAGCCTTGGACACTTCCAGGGATGGGGAAGCCACAGCTTCCCTGGGCACCCTGTGCCAGGGCCTCTCCACCCTCACAGGGAACAATTCCTTCCCAAAATCCCATCTAACCCTGCCCTCTGTCACTTTGAAGCCATTCCTCCTCGTCCTGTCACTCCATGATGTGTCATTGCATTGATCTTTCATACTTTATGGATAATATACCTTGTCTTGCCTAGTAAACAATCTGGGAATTACATCCTATGGTTCAGGACACATGCTCTGCTTCTCCATTTGCAGAATGTTTATTGGGATTAAGTGCAAGCAACTTAAATTTAGCAACAATAGCATGTAAATTCATTCCAACCCTTACAGCACTCTTGGCTTTTTTGAAAGGCTACATATAAAACAACAACCGACTCTGATACAAAATTTCCCTGGCAAGTTTTACAAGAACACAGAAATCAATTTGCCTCCTTTGTTGAATTGCTTAATGTGAAGATTCCTTATGGGAATGTGCAAGCTTTCCATCAGCAAGTATGAAAAATAGACTGTAATATGTTAAAAAACTAAATGAAAGCGTGTTCTCAGTCAATGTTGATTATGTTGACCTCTGGCAAAGTGGCAAGCAAAGTCGTACTTGTTTTTACACTTACACCCACAAATGTTACACTGGAAAGGATTTTCAAATCCATGGCATCCCATGTGGATGGTGTAAAGGATATTGTCCGCAAAGTACATGTCACAGTGTGGGCAGTGGTGCAGGAGCTGAGGGTCCTGAACTGGCAGGGTTGGAGCTGGAGTGCTCGGCTGGCTGTTACTGATACTGGGCGTACTGGTGTGGGCACTGCGGTCACTGCTGGGCCCTGCCACGGGACTGTAGTTTCTTTGATTGTGTGTTGGCCGGGAATCGGGGCTGGTTGGAGAGGAATTCTGAGGGATATTTGCCGACACAGCCGAAACTACTGCAGGTGCAGCAGGCTGCTGTATCAGGAAAGGCTTTTCGTCTTGACAGGAAACGACGTCGGGAGAGGCTGGATTTTGGTTTTCGGGTGGCAAGCTGGACAACTGTCCTGCTAACGTGGAGAGCTGGTTTAAAGGATTATCCACCATGAGGTCTTGTGGATCTCTCGGCAAGCCACCGCTCTGAGATGTTTTTGTCATGCTCTCGTACGCCTCAGTCTGGATATTGGGGATTTCGTGAGTGAAATCATTAAGGTAGTCTGGTTTCTGCACCACCATGGACGGCGGACTCAAATTAATTAACGCTCTTCTGCTGTACCCCAAATTGCTGGTCTTCTTCTGCAGAACCCCCCACATCTTCTTGCTGCTCAGGGAAGACCTCGTCCCCTTGATGGGCACCATCTTGTGCTTGCGCCGGCGGTGGTGGGACAGGTTGCTGCGGTCGCTGCAGCGGAAGGAGCACAGCTCACACTTGTAGGGCTTCTCCCCGGTGTGGGAGCGCATGTGAGCCTCCAGGTGACGCTCGTAGGCCGAAGCAAAGGGACACAGGTGGCACCTGTGCGGCTTCTCCCCTGGAAAATCAGAACAGATTACCCCATAGCACCTTGGAGCGCCTGGAAAAAGCTTTGTGAGGGACACAGTGGCTCACTGTGAGCTGCTCATCACACCTCAGTCACCACCAGCCTCGAGCTCAGCTGAGCGTCCTGGGAGAGTGGAGAACACTGGGACAGCTCTGCCTATCCAAGGGATTGTCAGCTCAGGGAAAAATCCTGGGTGGAATTAGCATAACAGACAACCTGCCTGGGGATTGCAGCAACAGTGCCAAGGACTGAATGCAGTCATGTTTGTGGTGCCTTTAACAGGATCCAACCCCTCCCTCACCCATGGAGTGCACAGGGGAGCACAGGAATGTCTGTACCACAAAAAGGTTGCTGTTCTTCATAACTGTTTAAACAGTGAGGGAGGGACCTTCCAAATATCCCTACTTTTAAACACCCTAGAACTACCACCTAAATAACCCATGCACATGGGCAGCCCCACTCAAGAACTGAACTTTGAGAAAGCATCCTGTGGCTAAAGAGTTATAACAGGAAACAAAAGCAGGTATTCCCTGGAGAGCTGTGTGCTCTCCCAGATGGGAGATGGGATGATGATCAGGGTGACCATCATCTCCTTTTGCACAGGCAGAACTTTGCTATTCTATTAAATTAAATTTATAGATATTCAAATTAACATTCTAAAAAATACTCAGAAAACTGTCAAACATAATTATAGGCCAACACATTTGTAACACAGCACTTTAGGACTTCTGATTTTCCCTTGCTAGACTGATCTTCTAGGAGTTATAGATCCAGGTCTGCAATGTCACAAGTGCCTAAAGGATTCAATGTGTTTTCGGGTGCTGAAATGAAAGATCATCTTACTCTTCCTCTCTAGAACACCAGCCCAAATTCTCAATCCTTGTCATGCAACTGATGAGCATCTCACAGTTTGGAATCACAGTCTGGGATATCAAATAGATTTCTTTTATTCCCCCCTATATCACTGGCTCTCCAAGAGGAAAAAAATCAATTTTTGTGCTACCTCTAAGTACCTTCTTTGCACCAAGTGAAACCATGATTTGTCCACAAGCATATCTCTAGACTCATAGATATACACAAAAAGGTATGTAAAGATCTGGAGGTTTGGTACAATGGTATGAGAAGATTGATAAACTCCCTGCATTCCCACAGAATTTGCCAGTCTGAATGGTCTTAATTCATTCTAAACTGGTTACACAGAGATAAAAGTTTTGCATCACACATAGCACAACACAGCTGGTGAACTACTCATTATCTGCTGTCAGACTCAGCATGAAGCCAATCCTGGAGTAAGCTGCACTTAACAATAACAGTAATAATAATAATGGTTACATGCTCATGCCTGGGTCACAGTAACTTTGGCAGATGTCCAGGATGCTGCACCTGTTTCTCTGAGCCTATGAATCAGCAGCCACTTCCCTGTTTTAATGCTGACTCATCTGAGCCTTCACAGCACAAGCAATCCATCTCCTGGCCCTCTGCCAGGCTTCCAAACACAACAACATTCAGGCCTTGGATCTCCTCGCCCTTGAATGAAAAAAAAAACCAAACCAAACCAAAAAAGGAAAACCAAACCAAACGAACCTTTTTTTTTTTTTTTTTTTTTTTTTTTTTTTTTTNTTTTTTTTTTTTTTTTTCTTTTCTGGAAGACACAAGAGAAGAATTTACCAGCTCTCCAGAATCTGAACCTCAGAACTCTCTGATTTCTGATTGGTTGCCATTTCCTACCCTATTATGCCCTGTTAACACAAACCAACACTGCAGGGCCACTTCCCCAAAATCCACCCAGGGAGTTACTGTGTGGAAGGAATGGCTCCCAGCAAAGTGAAAATCTGACTAACTGTACCTGAGGAGAGCTACAATTACAGTTACAACAATGTTTCCTCTAAGGTGAGTCCCAAAATGCCACCTACCCAAGACCACCAAAAAGAGACACCTGGAACTTTTGGGACAGTCCATACCAGTCTGGAAACCTGTAAAAACTTTCATTCTTTGCAGAACACAATTTCTTTCTACTCAACATTCCTAAAGTCTTCTGTATTGGAGTAATTTACTTGACAGACTTCACAAGCAGCTTTCTTTTGTTTCCTCTCATCTGCCATGAAGTTGGAGCTTTCAGAACAGTTTAGGACATTCTAACCTTTACTGAGAGTTTTGCTTTTTAGGTTTATACACCCAACAGTGGCAAATGCTCCTCAACATGCCACAGTTAATAATTTTTCTGTTCACTGCTGATATCAATCACTTATTTGATGGTATATCCTCACATCTGAATATTCTACCAATAACATTACTCTTATTACTATGTTTTGTACTTCCACATCTAGAATGTTGTGCAGAACAGGAATGTTTTCATAGCTAAACAACAGAGGAAGACAAGGCCCTATAAATCTCTATGTAGCCACATGTACATTTGTCACTTTTCTCATCAGCACAGAAAAACTAAAAGATGTTTTTAAGGCCCTTCAATTTACATGGAAGCTTTCATTATAAACTTTGATGTCCTGTAGTTATTTATAATAATAAATGTCAGTAGGAATTCACAGAGTTTAAGCTGTTACACGGCACACCTTTACAAAACTAGACTATAAAAACCCACCAAAACCCAGTTATTGTTAAGAACTCACACTGCTTGAATTTGCCACTCCTGACATGCAAATCCCAATGTTGAGTGAAGACCCCAAGGCCTCCCAGCCAAGCAGAGCAGAACACTCCATACCTGTGTGAATCCTGATGTGCTCTATGAGCCGTGCTGTTCCTTTGCTGGCATAGTTGCAGTATCGACACTTTAACTTTCCATCAAAAGTCCTTTCAAACCCATCCACCAACATTCCTGAGTTTTCATCCAGTGAAACTTCAACAGAAGGATGATCCAGACCATTCTGATCCCCTTCAGTCCCAGCTGTGAACAATGGAACACAGATTTAATGAAGAATCTGTGGGACACCATCTGTCATGCTGTGAGCAAATGACAAATGTCTTTTGTTTCTCTCTGTCCTTGGTCTTTAGATATAGAGAACTATAAAAACATGCCCTGATTAAAACAAAGGTACCTACATAACCTTTGTGACATGAAAATGACTGTCAGAAATGTTTCCATGCAGCTGCAGCATTACCTGGACTGTGAACAGTGAAGTCACTCTCAAAAAATCAAATTTATGGTACTGAAATCAGCTCACCTCCCTGGAGAGTCTCTACTTCCTTGTCACCAGTAACTGATCCAGAAATCATATTGACATGGTGAGTCTGCTGGGTCAGATATTCCTGAAAATCTTTCACAAAATCCAACGGTTCTGCCTTCTTTTCCCCCATATTGACTCTTGCATTTACAACCTCCCGTGCCTAGAAGGAAAAATGTTTTCATAAAACAAGTGTCAGTGAATTTAAATAAATTCATAATAACAAGTTTGGGGTTTGGTGTGGATTTTAAGTGAAGGATTACTTTTATCACACAGCATGAATCAATGCAGAAACTGACAACCATAAGAATATTATTGTAAAAAAATTTTCAGTCATTAAATACCACCAAATACATTTTATGGGGAAATTGCTTTCAGCAACAGGTAGATAACTATATAAATTAGTAAATAAAATTTTAAAATAAAAAACCTACATAATAATAAATATCAACTTGCCTTTTAAAAAAAAAATAGATCATACCTGAATTTTAGTTCCCTGCTAAGTAGCAAACATGCTCCAAAATATATCCCAACACAGATAAACAGCACAGAGTGGCTTCTCCACTTTCCCTAGAAGGAATAAAAAGGAAATGTGAGTCCATTACTACTCCCAACCCCCATGAGTTTTAAGAAAGAACCTGTAAAATATTTGTGTTTGAAAGGCAAGGCTCTAACACTCTGCTGCTCTGAATTTTATTAAAACAATCACACTTCCAGGAAAAGTTTTTCAAAGACTGTATCCCCTACTTCCTCGATGTCACCTGGAGGACGCTTCTATCTCAATGACTTTTATCCAATGGACATTGGCTCCAAAAAGTCCCAGATTTGGGTCAGTCAATTATGGGAACTGCAATGCTGGGAAACAATTGAATGTTGGTGATCAGCAAAGATGAAAAGAAGCCTTAGAGAAAGCACTGTTTCATTGTTCTCTCTCTTCTCAAAATTTTACTTTCCTATCTGAGAAAAAGCCTTAATCCAGTCCATTATTTTGCACTGAAATGTTTAAAATATTCCCCGGGAATCAGTGGTCAGGCTTGTTTTGGGTTTGTAAGTAACAAATCTCTATTAAGTCTCAATTCACAATGAATTTGGAAAGACAGAACTTGGGAGACAGCTGGAAGGAGAACAATGAGTCTGTCACATTATTCCTGCAGAGTATAATCAGAAATAATTTACAATGCTACAATTTCAATAATATTTTTTATTTTTAATAGGTACCTAGGTGACCTACAGAAACTCAACTTCTGAGTTCCAGACCACATTTAAAGATCTTTTCCTGTGTGTCCAAAGCTAATAAGAAGGGTTTTTTCATTTCTGGCATCCAGATGAGAAAGTTCTTTCACTTCTTACCTGAGTGTGCTCAACTCCCAGCATTTATTATCACCATTAAATTAGTCTGGAACACATCTTTATGTATCCATCTTACCTACTCTTTTTCAGGTGTCACCAGCCTCCTGTAGGCTTAAGTCAATTTGTGTTCCATTTGTTGGTGTCTCCTGCAATAAAACAAAGACATCAGGATATGAATTAAAGGTAAGGAAGAGAAAATCGGCACAATGTAACATAGAGTCCTGACCAGGACAACTTTCCATGAATTATAATAAGAAATTATACCATTCTAAACAAGATCAAAGGTTTGTGTTATCAGAGAAGAATCTGTGTGTGCCTTTGGGCAAGGCACTAAAAATTATTTCATAGAATCATGGAATAGTTTTGGTTTGGAAGGGACCTTGAACACCATCTTGTTCCACCCCCTGCCATGGGCAGGGACACCTTCCACTGTCCCAGGCTGCTCCAACCTCTGTCCAACCTGGCATTGGACACTTCCAGGGATCCAGGGGCAGCCACAGCTTCCCTGGGCACCCTGTGCCAGGGCCTGCCCACCCTCACAGGGGAGAATTTCTCTGTAATATCCCATACAAACCCACTCTCTGTCAGTTTAAAGCCATTCTCCCTTGTCCTGTCACTCCAGGCCATTGTAAATCATCTCTCTCCATCTTTCTTTTGGGTCCCTTCAGGCACTGGAAAGCCACAATAAGATGACCCCAAAGCCTTCTCTACTCTAGGCTGAACAATCTCAGTTCTCTCAGCCTTACTTGATTGCACTGATTGCTTTTATAATGACATTTAATTTTGAAAGAAAATGACATAAAATTTCATAAAGAAGTTGGGGATCAGCTGCATAAAACTTCCTTTCTCTGCCTCATTTATTTAACATGAAAACACTCATCCATTTCTTTACATCAGTGTAAGGAAGCCACCACAATTTAAGCATGACCCAGAAGCTCCCATTTGTATGCTCAAACACCTTTGTGATTTTATGTGGTATTTTTTAGAGCTACACAGCCAGCAGCTCTCCTTCTCAGGGGAGAATGACGCATATCTGAACCTTGCTGCGTCGCTCCTGCCATCCAGAAAATGCAATTTTAATTATCAGAAACTGAGCAGCCCAGCTCGTGTTTCACACAGCAGGGATGGGCTGATCATACAGGGTGTCACTCGAGCTCTGCTGACACAACCACACCTCCTTCAGCTTCACACCAGGAGCAGAGCACTGGTTACTCATTTTCTACCCAGGCACAACTGCTGGACTGAACAGTGGTCACAGCACTGAGGTGAGCTAAGTTTGTTGTCAGAGAATGTGCCAGGATGAAATATTCTGCCTAAATAATGCTGCTAAAGAAAGTAGCTCATACAGAGTACACCCAGCAGTTTCACACACACAGTCAGAATTAATCCTGCAGTAATTACACCAGAATAAAATAACTGCGAGGATGTACAAGATATTAAAATCACTACAAGCATATGTATGCATCCCACCTTATTTTAAGGATCCAGGGGGGAAAAAAAAGGAGGGATCTCTTTGTTTCATCATTTTCAGGGCACATAAATTAAAGCAGGAAGGATCCTGAACTCCATCCAAGCCCTGCCCGGTCCTCCTGAAGGAATTTTGCCCGTGGGAAGGGGGAGTGAAGCACAACGTCGGTGGCCGCCCGTGATCTGTCATCAACCCCCACAGCCCCGGTGCACCCCGCGCCTCCTCCTCCGCCTTCCTCTGCTCCACGCGAGGGTGGGAAGCGACATGGCCACGAGAAACCCCCCGTAAACCCGCGCGTCCCGTTCTGGGCTCCTCGGGACAAGAGAGAGACGGAGCTTCTGGAGAGGATCCAGTGAAAAGCAGCAAAGATGCTGAAGGGAATGGAGCACCTCNCCCGGCCCGGCCCCTCCCACCGCAGTCTCGCGAGACCCGCGCGCGCCGGCGGGAGCGCAGGGGGGGTGTCGGCTCTGACGTAACGGGGGCGGTGGTTCTGACGTCACGCAGGCGGTGGTCCTGACGTCACTGGGCGGGCGCAAAAATGGCGGCGGCGGCAGGCGCTTTGCNACCAGAGCAACGGGCAGGGACTGATGCGCAGCAAGTTCCACCTGAGAATGAGGAAGAACTTCTTTACTGTGAGGGTGACAGCGCTGGAAGAGACTGCCCAGAGAGGGTGTGGAGTGTCCCTCACTGGAGATCTCCCAGAACTCCCGCCATGTGTTCTGGGATGGCCCTGCTTGAGCAGGGAGGTGGGACCGGATTGATTCCTTCCAACCTCACCCACTCTGTGATTCTGTGATTACACTAATTCTGTGATTTCTGTAATTGCTGTGATTCCTCTGATTGCTGTGATTCCTCTGACTTCTCTGTCCCCCGGGTTCAGATCAAGGGAGCAGCCTCGGAGCTGCGCCGCTGACCCGGCCCCGCTGCCGGCGGGGCAGCGCGGCCCTCCCCAAGCGCTGTCCCTCGCTCCCGCCACCTGGCCCCGTCACGCCACAGGGAGGCCCCAGAAGGAGTAGGAGGGAGAGAAAGGGAGAGGGAAAGAGACGGAAGGAGCGAAAAGAAGAGGGAAGGAGAGGA
>VZTN01027100.1:230277-254778 GCA_013400515.1 Erpornis zantholeuca | reverse complement strand
TAACACTGATGCCAGGTCCAGCATTAAAATCTTGTTTTAGATAGTAAAATAAGCAGAAGGAAACCGAGAGAACTGATCTTTTAAAGAGCTGAGGTGGAGGTAAGAACTGAGATAAGCAGAAAAATCAATGTTATCAGCAACTGATTCTCAAATGTGTGTGTTTAGTAGGGGAAACAGTCTGAATCCTGTAGCAGCATAAATCACTACCTACAGAAGAAGAGGGAAAAAAGGTTAGGGAAGCAGCACTAAGAATTTAAGTAATGTACATGCATTTTAAATCACTGCCTGAAAGTTATTTAAAGTGATACTACATGGCCTCTTAAGAAAAAATAAGTACCCAATAATGTAGTGACTTGATTATTTATTTAGGTGTAAAATCTAAATATTGAACTAAAATACAGTTTCCACACTGGGCTCTTATTGCTCTGGTACAGCTGTGAGTTGCTGCTCTTTTTGTGGGTGTTGCCAGTATAAATCCCATCCCTTGGATGCATCCCATTGGTTCTAAAACTTTTCAAGGTGACCTTGTTAGGAATATTCTTTTGCTCCTGCAGCACCATTTCACTCGTGTACCAAACAAGTGCTTACCAAACCATGGTTGATAAATGCCTGTGCCTTTGTTTCTCCTGCTGTGGAGGGACACCTTTCTAACGTGGGTTGGCTGCAGGGAAAGTGATGTAAAGGAGGGAAAGCCTGGGGTGGTTTCAGAAGAGGTAATCCCAGATTGCTGTGAGGGTGGCGAGGCCCTGGCACAGGTTGTCCAGAGAATCAATCTCTGGCCACCCCCTCCCTGGCAGTGTCCAAGGCCAGGTTGGATGGGGCTTGGAGCAACCTGGGATAGTGGAAGGTGTCCCTGCCCATGGCAGGGGGTGGGATTGGGTGAGCTTTAATGTCCCTTTCAACCTAAGCCACTCCATGACTTTATGCTTTGTATTCCCAGTGATTCACCTTATTTATGCCGCCATGGAGGAGAACTGCTCTTTTCTTTGTACTTGGAAATAAAGCAGTGGAAGGAGCAGGAAGTGTGTGTGGTTTATAGCCCTGTCACTGCCCAGGAAGCAGCACAGTGTTAAATAGAAATGTGCCTGTGTATGGTCAGGTTTTTCCTTCTCAGGCCTTGCCAAGGACAGACTTGCACAGGTGGATGTTTGCACACCTGGGTGTCAGGTGACCCCAGCATAGCTGCATGTTCTGCAAATAATCCATCCATTCCTGGCTGGCTGCTTCCACAACACAGTTGCCTTGGATTCAATCTCAATTAAACAGTGTTTTCTCTATTTTTGTGAAGACCCACAGTGATTCCAGTAATTTCATCATCATTTGAGAGTTTTGCAGCTATTGCTGATCATCCAAACATTGTTTTCATAATTCAGACTTGCTCACCAGTGGTTGTTTTATGGCACCAGGGATGTTGAATGTGACTAAACACTGAATGTTCACAGCAATATTTATTTGCTCTATTACCACTTCTTACTGTTTGTTCTTGTTGGGGTGTTTTTTTTATGCACAGCTGTTTATTCCAGAGTCAGAGTTTCCTTATCATAGTAGACTTTTGCTTCTTGCCTCCAGGAGTTCATCGATGTGTTTTACATCAGTTCTTCAGCCAGGGGGATGACAAGTGTTGAAAACCAACATGAAAGAGGGAGAATTATTAGAAAGATCAAAGGAATTTTTACTTCCTGACCCCAGAGTTTCTGCTGTTTTTAGAGGAATGCTGCTATCACAATGTGCCTTGTGGAATTGCCCTGTGTTCTGTGAGCTAAACAGGCGCCTGCTTAGGGCACAGCCAGTCTGTTGCTCGCTCTGGGGTTAAGAATGAGTGCTGCCAAAAATGTGTGTTGGCAGACTTGTTTTCATATACTTCATGGCACAGCTGTGTCTCTCCTGGGGGTTTCTGTCAGCAGTTGTCGTGGTAAGACATTCACGGCTCCACACTTTAGACTGACATAGCAAAAGTGACAGAAATCTGTAGCAAAGATCAGATCTGTGGACATCAGCCCCAGAGTGGGCTGGGTTTTGGAGCTGTGAGAGCAGAGCTGTTGTTGTCCTGCTAATTTTGAGACACAGTCAAGCTGTGCTGCTTTTCAGGAACACATTTTAGCTACTGTTAGCATTATGTTTTGAGCCAGATCAAATCATACCAACTTCCTTTAAAAGCCTAAGAAATAATTCTGTGTTTGGAAAGCATAATGACTTTCATGCTGAACTTGTATTTCCAAAGCCTGCGATTAGTAGTTAATAATAACAGATAAGAGAGGTAATTAAGTCTTTGAACACAAAAGTTTTTAGGTCTCCAAGGGACCAAGCTGCCCTTGGAGATACAGACAGATATTGTCTGTATCCTAACAATCTCTGTGTGTAGCTTCCTCCCAAAAGCCAGTGTTCTGTTCATTTTTGTGGCTTTTGCCACATATTCTTAAGGTTATTTCCCATAGTCAAATGCTCACTAACACCTCTGCTCTTTTGTTTGGATAACCAATGCTTCTTGAAATTATTGTTGTGTATTGTGGGCAAATGGGCATAAATCACTTTCTTTTAATTCCTTCCCATGCTTTTAAAATAAAGCGACCAAATAAAGCATAGTAATTATTAGTTACATAACACTATCAACATTCTGACTGTAGGATTTTAACTGTATAGAAATTAACTATACAGAAGCATTCAAATGCCAGGGCTTTGTCTACAGAATGTGTGCTCATTCTGAAAATCATTAAGAGGTGGATAAGAATTCAGTTTGAATACAGAAATCCACAATGCACTTAAAAGTTAGGTCCTTTCACTGCAAAATACCAATAATCCACATGAGGGGCTGTCAGATTGCTTTAGAAACAAAAGTTGCTGGTCCCAAGAAAAGCAGGGAGAAAGCCAAAGTCAGTAATTAAAGCTGACAGGCCTGTAAAAGCCATTCTATGTGTATTTTACCTTTACCATATTTGTTAATGAAAGCATTAATTCTATTGAGCTATACACTCTCTACTCTGAATATTGCAGTAGACTTACAAAATCATCTATAAAAATAAATACTAAGAGCAGGGTTTATTTGCTGTAAGCACTAAAATTGACTAAAAAAAAAACTTGTGCATACTTTGTAGAATAACCTTATGTTAGTAAACTCCCAGAAAGAAAACTGTTTGATGTTAAAAGTAATTAAAGGATATTTTTCTTAATGACATGGGGGAGGGGGAGGAGGTTTTATCTTCTCAAAAGCTTTCAAAGTAAACACTGGATGTAAGTTCTATTTCCTAATCATTTACTGAGTCAAAGCACTGGGTAAAGTTATATATTACTATCTACATACAAATCCAGCTCTTTGCATGTTCTGTACTTGTTGCCAACAGCTGAGAAGACACATGCCAGCACATTTGGCTCCTTGGAGGGTTTCTCCCTGTGTTTTTAGATCTTCCAAATCAGAGCTCAAGCCAAATCTAGCCAGTGATGGACTTGTCTGTGCTCCACTTCAAATGTTCACCGAAGAAGAGGCCATGCTGAAAGACATGGGTAGCTATTATCTCTGTAGTTAAAATTCAGAAATGTTTTAACTAGAAGGGATATTTTATATATATATATATAAAATATAATATATTTTTATATATATTATATATAAGCTTAAAATTTTGTTTTCATTATTTATTTCTAGTCAAGTGTTGAGATTGTTGCGGGGAGAGTTGTACATTACACCTTGTTTTGCTTGGGCTACTTATCTGGAAAGTCAGAACACAAGCATAACCTGTCAGTAGCACCTCATTCCTGTTGTATGGATCCCCATGGAGACTATTGGAATACTTAAACATCTTCTTTCTTCTCTTCATTACAGTGACCAAATTTGCCCAGGAACGAGTGGCACCCTTCGTGCAAAAAATGGATGAGAATGCGAAAATGGAAGACTCTGTCGTACAGGGATTGTTTGAACAAGGGGTGTGCACACTTTTACCTAATCTTTTATTTGAAAAGTAACATCATTTTATGAATCTCACCTGTGCCTTGTTCAGACTTTTAGATGAAAAGATTGAGGGATATAATTCAAATGAACTAATGCATCATTAAAAGTTTTGGAGTCATCAACCACAGGACAGCTTTCTTTACAGCATTATCACTCTACATCTTTTACTGTAATTCTTTTTCCATCTCCCCCATACCACATACTTCACCTTATCTTTTAGTTCTTTGTCTTCCCTCCCTCACTTTTTTTTTTAGTTGGTTAAGCATAATTGGATGCTGGAAAGGCCATGACTCCAAGTGTTGATGGAAAAGAGTATCAGGAGTCCTCTATGCCTTACTGGGCAGCCATGAGGACTTACATTGCCAATATCCTGCTCTTCATTCTTGGATTCATTTTTAGCCTTTCCTGCTACAGGACCAACAAATTTATATATTTGCACCATTTCTATTTCAGCTGATGAGTATTGAACTTGGGGAAGAGTATGGAGGAACTGGAGCTTCATTTTTTTCAATCATATTGGCAGTAGAAGAATTGGCCAAAGTTGATCCAGCTGTGGCTCTTGTGTGTGAACTCCAAAACACTCTAACAAATAAGTTGTTTACCACCTATGGAACAGAAGAACAAAAGAGAACTTATCTGCCCAGGGTGTCTAAAGATACAGTGAGTCAAAGTCTTACTTACTTAACTATTAAAATTATGGTGTGCTTTAGTAATGGTAGTGGGATTTTTTTTTCAGTGACTAATGTGTGTCTGCAGCTCTGGAAAATATGTGTGAACTTTGAAACACTGGTTAGAGCAGAGATCTGTGGTGATATAGATACATCCTGTCATCAGTAGCTGAGAGGTAAAAGTGGAAAGGCACTTATTAGTTTCATTAAAATTTAATTTACTGTGGAAAAGAACTGTAAAGCAGTTGACTTTGAGAGATGTGTAATTACACAGTGTTTCTATTCTTAATCTCCATAGCTGAAACTCAGTTACTTTAATGTAATAGGTTAAAATGTTTTAATTTAAGAGACTTGTGCTGGCTTATAAGTATTTTCCTTGTAGGATTTATTTATATTTGTGAAAATTAAAATGGCTTTTTCCCCTTCCCTTGACAGCTAGGGAGTTTCTGTCTTTCGGAGGCTGGGTCTGGCAGTGATGCTTTTTCCTTGAAGACTCGAGCTGAAAAGAAAGGAGACTACTACATTATCAATGGCTCAAAGATGTGGATTAGCTTAGCAGAAGATGCAGGAGTTTTCTTTGTCATGGCAAATACAGACCCATCCTTAGTAAGTTGCTACAGCATTGTTGCATTTCAGTGACAGCTGCTGATGTATAAAACTGTGGATTTTATATTAATAATCTGATGTTAGAGGTTAATACTATGTGCACCTTTTCCTAGCTGATTGCACGCTTTAAAAATATTTCCCAACAAAAACTAAGAACTTGGTGAGCAATTTAATAAATTCCTCCAACCAGGGAAAATAAAAGTGTCAGGATCATAGTTACTTAGATGAAGAGCACAACGCTAGTGGTGTTCTGAGTAACAGAGCTGACAATCTTAAGTTTTTCCAACCTTTCTGCCTTAGCTGACAACTTGCTGTTGTTAAAAGGCAAAATGGAAAACTAAAAAGTGTCCTATAGCAAAGTATGTCCAATAAAAAATGACACAGCTGAATATGCAAGTGTCAGGTTTGTCCCCAGTCTGGGTATAGGTAAGTAGACTTTGAGTGATATTAGTTTGAAAACCAGTCCTTGATTATTTTTAACTCCCTGCCAGGGATACAGAGGAATTACATGCTTCATAGTGGATCGCAACACAGAGGGGCTCCACGTGGGGAAAAAGGAGGACAAGCTGGGAATCAGAGCATCTTCCACCTGCCCAGTAACGTTTGACAACGTGAAGGTATTGTAAGTTCAGCTGGTGAAGCATAATTTCTGTACAAGTGGAACCTGACCACACATAAGGAATGAATATTTACTAAATTCCTTGTTTTTTTCCTTTATACACACTGATGGTTGGGCATACTTTAACATTTTCCTCCCTCAGAAGTCTAGAGAGGAGTTGGATTTCTTAAATTGTGATGCGTTTTTTTCTCATTCATCAGTTTATAATGGTACAAATCTGGGCATGTCCTAATCAGATATTCCAGGAATTAAATGTCTGGTTTATGCCTTATGCCTTCAGTTGTGAGGAACTATTAATAAAACAAGTACACGGATTCATGTGTGAATTTTTCAGTAGTTGCAAAGCAGAAGAGAACAGGAGTAATTTGGTTTTCTTTTTTAGGTTCCTGAGACCAATATCCTGGGACAAGTTGGACAAGGATATAAGTATGCCATTGGAATGCTCAATACTGGCAGGATAGGGATTGCTGCACAGGTGGGTCGTTTGGTTTATTACTGAGCACAGCCAGGATGTGACTTGAGTTTGGCCTGAAATTTCTGGAATATTTAAAGCCGTTCAAAAAATACTTTATTAAAAGCTCAATTGCCACTAGATGTCACTGTTTCCGTAGCAAAGTTACAGTGAAGGTGGAAACAACTGCCAATGGGAAAATTCTCCTCTAGTGGCATAAGCAGTAGACTTAAAAAAACATTAAATGGCAATTACCTTATTGCTACTGAGTTATGTCAACATCCCTGTCTTCCACTATGAACATTTCTTTTACAAAGAAAACTAACTTAGAAAATATAACACACTGAAATGTATTAATGCTTCCAGCTGGGATTGTGTGGGGCTGGCAAATGTGACCTAATGCTAACTGATGTTCTCCCAACAACTTTTTTTTAAAAGTCAGATTATTTTTAAAATACATGTTATTTTCTCTAGCAGAACTGATCCGGTTCATTGTTGTGTTTGAAAATTGCACTGTATGGCATCTTAGGGGAAAATATTTACTGACCTTGAAGTTATTTCAAAATATAGTATTTTGCTGTAAAGTCAGTTTGGATCTCAGATTGCTGCTGATCCAATGGGAATCAGGTTCAGCCCTAGAATAAAATGACTTGTGGTAAGTTTTTATTTTTTTAAATTACTTTTGAAGTAATTATCTTCATGAAATGGAGACTTTCCACATGGCAATACACTATGCTGATAATTGGGCTGTCTTTTCCATCATTTCTAAAGATTACCTGCGATTAAACTTTGTCTGATATGGCATTTAAAAAAGGGCTGTGGGCCCCATTGTTCCCAGACATATAAATAATATAGAGGCTCTGGCAGTAAAATACATGGTCTGGATTTTACTCCTAATTACTCCAAGTTACACCTTAATTAAAAGTTAAGGTCAGGTAGTTGTTATATCTTAGTTACTGCTTTCTTGGCACCTTCAAATTAAGAGAAATGGACTCAACAAGAGCAGCAGCTTTAAAGCCCTGTGGTATTGGGTTTAGTTTTGCAGTAGTAATAGTTTTAAAAGATAATGAAGGTCTTATAAAATGGAGTTGTGGCTTTGAAAACAGTTGCAGATTGTTTTAGTGCAAGGCAGCTGCATTTATTTGTTGCAGGTGCTGACGTTGATGTACTTGGCTCTTTCATATGAGTTTATATAAAGAGATAACAAATCTGATAATGGGGCTGATTAGCAGCAGTCTGCAATATTTTTTTATTGTTTTCCTATGTATAATTTTTTTTCCTGTTGTACATCATTAAAGGTGGCTTTTCTACCTAATTTTTTTGCCTACTTTTGTCTTTATGGAAAGACAAAATTGATCTAAATTCTTCTACAATCATTCTGCAGAGTTGGAAGATAGTGGAAGAAATATTCTCTCTCCTTCCACTCCACTAATTTTCTAACTTCTGAAATAAATTGCTAATTCTGGCAGTCTCGTGTCCTCTAGAAAATGAGAAATTATTTTGATTATGAAAACAGTTTTGATTAATCATTCATATTATCTTTCCTTTAATAGGGTAATGTATATCTGTAGATCTTCAGTTTACAGTCATTTTCTCATGCAATTATGAATTTTCAAAAAAAACCCTTAATATTTTTGCAATTACAGTTGACCCATAAGTTCTGTTCAAAAATTAGTGGTAGTGTTTTCACAAATACTTGCCTATGGTAAGAAATGGGCATGAAATAGGTTTGTTCCTGAAACTTTGCTTTATTATAACTCACCTCAGTTTGTCTGGTAAGTGTAAAATTCTTATAGATTTTTGGGATTCTATACAGAAGTTTTAGCAATATCTAGGTAGGAAGAAAACAGCTTTTCTCCTGAATATCAACTTGCCTGACCAGAAGATGATGAACTATTATCATTTCCATTAAATGCATTCAATTAAGCAATTTTTTCTGACCATATCTTTATTTTTCCTTGCAGATGTTGGGACTGGCCCAGGGCTGTTTTGACCGCACAGTTCCCTACACAAAGGAGAGAGTCCAGTTTGGGAAGAGCGTGTTTGATTTCCAGGTAATTGTTAATGGACACAAGGGATGTTTCCTCCAAGAAAGGACCACAGTAATCAGTAAAATGAGTATTATGATTTGCATAATTTGTGCTCCACCTCGTGTCATGTCTCTCCTCCTCAGTATTTGAGAAGAATTTTTCAAAAAAAATTCTGGATGAACATTCATCTGCCATGTAAAATTCATCAATTCAGTGCTGTGTGCCTTTGCAAGTGCCACACAGATAATTTAAAACTTAAAAATATTATTGACATATTCCTTTTGCTTGGTAACTTATTGACATTCTTTGAAAATAATACACATGGAACTCCCTTCTCTTCTGATTTTAATGTCACACTATATGGAATGTGCTCCAGTTTTTATACACCTTTCTGAGGTGAAGAGGAAGGGCTTTTTCTGGAGGCACTAGAAATGATAAAAAGATGAGGAAAACTGATTGAATTATTAGATTTCCTGTGTTGTACAAAGACATTTAGTTTTCATTATAGTATCTGTTTCTTACAACGAAAAAGACTCTTTGTTGCAAAAATGATGTATATTTTAATAAGGAAGATACATAATTGTAATTACTATAGTAATTTTCTTGTTCAAAGAAACCTATATTTCAGCTGAAGAGAAGGAACATTAGCACTACTCATAATTTATGCAAATTTTAGGAAGCTCTCATAGATACCTAGGAAATGATTGGAACTACGTCTTTTGAATGGGAAATGGAATTTATAATTGCCAAATCATTTTGGTATTTTGACCTGCCTATATATTTCTGCAAATCTGAGGGAACGGTGTTAATGTTCTAATAAGATGAAAGATTTCATTGTGTTTTAGACTACTAAATGTTCATTTTCAATCATCATAATATTTGGGTGTTCTTAAATAAACCCATTCTTCTGTAATACCATTCAGATGTGAGCTCCATCACCTCTTTCCTTCCCCTTGAATCCATTCCTCAGTCGTGTCCTCTGTACCTTTGTGCTGCTCCTAAATCTTGTTTCGTGCCTCTGGGACATGGGAAGGAGTTGAATCTTGCTAGTTCTCCACTTTATTCAAGGAATACTTGCTTACAGGTCTTCCTTTGTCTCAGTGAACAGCTCCAGAATGAAAACACAGCTCTGACTTCCTCATGTCTTTGTAATCCTGAGGAGGATGTTAAGATTGGGATAAAATTTTCTTTTATATTCATGGGTGCAAATAAGTAACCTTCCTGTACATCCAGTCAGGCAAAAATGACCCCAGAGCTCCTGAATCCAGGAAAAGGGAAGGGGAAAGTAGGAGTGCAGTTCTTGAAAGCACTTCAGTGGCCCAACCTCTGTCAATAAACAGAGATAAAATGGAATTACTTCCCACCTGGATTTCATATTTTATTTCAGGGTGCAGGTTGGTTCCATGGTGAGCAGGATGATTGTTGCTGGGAGCTCCAGGGGGGCTGTGGCTCTGTGTGAGTGCTGTGGTGCCGTTGCAGGGGATGCAGCACCAGATTGCCCAGGTGGCCACGCAGCTGGAGGCGGCCAGGCTGCTGACCTACAACGCGGCGCGGCTGGCGGAGGCGGGCAGGCCGGCCATCAAGGAGGCCAGCATGGCCAAGTACTTCACTGCTGAGGTACCTGCAGCTTCCTCCCTCCAGGGCTTCGCTCCAGTGCTGTTAAAGCTCCTTCTGTTAGCTGGTGTATGTAACTCGTAATGCATCTTTGCTGTGAAATCTCTGGATGTACTTTTATCTTGGCTGCCACGTCCCTGGAGGTGTCCGAGGCCAAGTCAGATGAGGCTCTGAGCAACCTGGAAGTGCAAGGTGTCCCTGTCCATGGCAGTGGGGTTGGAATGAGATGGGTTTTAAGATCCCCTCCAACCCAAACCATTCTCTGTTTTTCAGTCCATGCACAGAATCTAAAGTAAGTCACCAAAGAATAAGCTGCTTGTGCCCCTAAATAAAATTTTTAAAACCAACCAACAACACTAAAAGAGGAAAGTGAATTAATACTTTCACTTATCTAGAAAGATTTAATTTTCTCAGAAATCTTTTTGTGGCATGAGGAATGAGACTGTAAAGAGTTCATTTGTGACCATTTCAGCTCTGCTGGTCACATCTGTGAGTCTTAAAATTCAAATACTGGATGACTTCTGCCTCTTTGCAATTGCTGTCTTGCATACCACTGCTGGTCTTTTGCAGAGTGCAGCATAGAAACTTTTGCTGTAACAATTAGTGAACTCCTGATGTCCTCTGATTTAGAAAAATGTCATTTTTATTCTAAAATGGCTTACTGAAGATGAATACCAAAATCCTCATCCTTCTTTGGAGTTACTGCTTTATTCCCTGTTTTGTTATTAATTAGCTACAGAGTGTAACTTTCACCACCACTGTCATGAAGTTGACTCCTGTGACTCTGAAACTCTCTTCTTAGGTTGCAACACTGACAACAAGTAAATGTATTGAGTGGATGGGAGGTGTTGGATTCACCAAAAATTACCCAATAGAAAAGTACTACCGTGACTGCAAGATAGGTGAGTGAGAGTTTCTTACCAAGTATCAAAGTTTGAGGATAAAGGACTGGCTTTTTTTGGGGGGGAAATTTTTTCCTTGAGACTATATTAACACTAATTCAAAGGCTCAGATATAAAACTTTAGGTATAAGTGTATGTATATGCAAAGCTAGTTAAAATATTTCATTTAGATATCAACAAAATACAGACACAAACATCGTGTCCCATTCTATTAAGAAAATGTCAGTTAAAAAAAAAAAAGAAAATGCCTTCTTTGGCTTTAAGACCTGAATCTATGTGGAATTTTATTTTCAAGGCTTCCTTGTTTATCAGGAAGGACCAAGCAATTTGATGTTTTTAACAATATTACCCTTTGGCTTTTATTATGATAACATTTGGAATTTCTTCATTGTTGTTGGCTATTTAAGAATTGCTTTTCAGGAAAGTGTCTTTCCATTATGTGGTGCCAGCCAGAAAAGTACTTTAGTTGTTACAGATAACAAAATATGAACATCTGTAACATTATGTAAATAATTATATTTCTGAGCTAGTACTTGCACAGTAAAGCTTCATTTCATACTTGTAAAGGTTCTAACTGGATTTTTAGGATGATATTTTGATCTCTATACATAAAATCACTGTGGGTTTATTGTCCACTAATTTATTTTCTTCTGATTTCAGGTACAATATATGAAGGAACTTCAAATATCCAGTTGAGCACAATTGCAAAATTCTTAGCACAGGAGTACTGAAATCACAAGGACTTTCTTGACTGTTTCATGAAAATTATTTCCCTGAACACTGATTGTGAATTACCCATTTATTTGTAATTACAGAAGGCATTGATGACATCATAAATAAGAATGTATCATCACAGTGAAATCATAGGGAAAACCATGAATTCCCCATTTCAGGAGAGTGAGTAATTCATGTGAAATCATGAATTCCACATTCAAATCCAAACTTTTTTCTGCTTGAGCGACTTCCAAGCACTGGATTTAGCACCCTTAGGTCATGCCAGCAGTTCATCTCCACTGGGAGATTTCAAAGTGAAAACAAGGGAAGCCAAATCTCTGGCATGGCTGGTGGGAAGGGCTCTGTTAATCCACCTGGGAGGGAGAGCTCTCCACGTGCAGCAGAGCTGGTGTGTGGTGTGGAGCTGCTCTGGGGATGTGCTGCCTGCATTAGCATGGGGTGCAAAGAGAGGGAAGTGGTGGTTTCCTCTCTTCCAGGTGGAGTGATGTCTGTGGAGCTGCTGTAATTGGAGTCATTTTTATAGCAGCCCTTAGTGTGTTCTTAAGGATATCTTTGTAATTAAGCCCTTCCAGCCCCAATTTGTACTCCTGAAAGGTGGATAATACCCACCTCCCTTTCCAGCCTTCTCAGCTGTTGAGGGTTTTAATCTAAGAGCCTATTTATAGTTCTCCTTTCATAAAAGGTTGAGTTGAAATCTTCCTGAAATGGGGTTAAAAAAGCTCTAGTAGTTCTGCAAAAGGACAGATACAAGCTGGGTAATGGGAGTGCTGTGATACTACCTCACCGTGGCCTTTCCACATTCAATGCATTTTACAAACTTTAAAGGGAGGCACTGTTAATTTGCAGCCTAGAATTCCTTGCTCCTGGAAGTTAGCAATTCTCTAGCACAGTTTTTCCCTCCTTGAGAGAGAAAAAGGGCAGGGGGTTGGGAAGTATTTGCTTTTTTTACTCGTCTCTGTTTACTCTAAAATTAGACATTTTATTTACAGCAGAAACCTCTTCAGTGCTGGAGAGCTAATTAACTAATAATCAAGAGACAGGAAGCTTAATATATGAAAAATCATCCTAATTGCTGTAATTGGCAATCTGTTTCAAGTGTTTTGGGGAGGAAAGGATTGGTTTTCTGGTTTTGGCTGACTTATAAGAATCTCATTTTTAAAGCCTGCTTTTCACTGACGATTCACTCTGAGTGGAGCTTAGAATGTTATAGGCTGAGATTCCCAGAGGATTTCCTAGCAAAACCAGGACAAGTGACACTTAACAAGTGGGATTTGTAAAACAAGCAGTGCCTTAGACAAAGAAACAAGCAAGGATGAAAAGCACTATTAAAAAGTTTTCTGACTTCAAAGGGAAGCAACTACTTTAGTGAATTAATCCCTCTGCATACATGCTTTGCCTGTTAATGGGTAAAGAATTATTGTAGTGATTATCCTTATGCCAATAAAAAAGCCTCTCCCATATTAGTGTGAGCATGAGCTTTGAGGGTTTTCAAAAATAAAAGAGTAGGAAGGTAGACTAGATGGTTTCTGAAGTTTTCTTCTAGCAATATTATTATTAATCATTATCATTATTAATACATTTCAGATTTGTTTGCAGGCTTTCTTTCAGCTGAATTGAAAGAGCTGGGGGAATTTAGCTTAGAATTAAGATTACAAACAGCACAATCTTTAATTACAGTTATCCTGCTCAGCACAGTCTGTGAATCTAAAATTATCACAGCCACACTCCAAAATGCTCGAGTTAGCCCTGATTAATGTGCTGAGTTGTGCCAAGGTGAGGCAGCCCTTGGCTGCTGAGGTTTAACCTGCTTTGCTCACATGAGTGTCCACAGAAAACAGGGTTTGGTTCATAGTTGTTGCTGTGATCTCCTGGTCTGAGACACTCTTAGCTTGGCATGTGCAGTTTTGTGTGAGACTGAGGACTGGCAACACTTAACTGATGCAATACAGTGCCAGGTACAAACCCTTTGTGGAGGAAAGTGCAGAGCTCTTTGAAGGACTGTTAAAGGCTGGATATCCAGGATTATGTAAAAGGACTCTCTCTTTGTGTAGAACTGTGTCAGGTATCCATTTGAAAAAATAACCAGGAAAAAATGAGATTAATGCGATTCCTCACAGTCTGATCTTGGATGCCTGAGTCTAGGAAACACCCTGAACATCCTCATGAGCTATTCAACTGTAGGTGATGAGCTTTTTGTTTCAGTAAAGCAAGGTCAAGCCTCTAACTAATGTTACAGCTGTAAATACTTCATGTCTTTGTTATATATGCTGTATTTTGTACACAGTTTTGGAACAGATGTATGTATTGTATTTGATATTCATATACAAAATTCTGTGGAGGAATATGTGCACAAATCGGTTACAACCCCTGAGTATCTTTCCCTGTTGTTTTAAAAGGACAGGTACCTGTGTGGAGAGCATTGGCTACTCTTGGTCACTGATTCTGGGGAGAGCTAATTTAGAGAGTCACAGAATGTTTGGGTTGGAAGAGGCCTTAAAGCCCATCCAGTGCCACCCCTGCCATGGGCAGGGACACCTTCCACTGTCCCAGGTTGCTCCAAGCCACATCCAACCTAGGAATATTTCCTCCCCTCAAGCCTGATTCCATTGCTGCTCTGAACTCAGATGTTGGGTTAGGAATGAGAGGTGCTGTGCTCTTGTCCAGGAGCTGTTAAGAGCTGCCTGTGCTCCCCAGCTCTTGTTCTGGTTTGGGACAGGCATTTTTGGGTAGTCATAAATGGCAATTCTACATTTGGCACTGTGGGCACAGGCTGCAGAGCTGGTGTGGACCATTCTGGAAGGCTTTCTGTGCTTTTAAGCTGCTTTAAATACTCAATATGTATTTTATTAGTGACTTTTCCCTTTTTGTGCCCTTAGTTCATCCAGTCTGTTGTCCTGGAAAAGCAACTTCAGTATCAAATGTTGCGTGTGAGCTTCCCTGGTTAGAAGAAAAGACCTGTATTGAGAATGTATTAAAAAGTGTCTGTACTTTATTTTTGACTTGATACAATGCTTATCTTGTGTATCAGGTCACAGTTCTCTAATAATGTGTCATTTAAAATTGTTACAAGATCTTGCAGGTTTTGTACAAGGAGGGAATGACTGCTTCATCTCTTGGGTTTCTCTGGTTCTGTTCTGGGTGGTGATCAAGACAGATTTCCACAGAAGGGTTTAATCACTACTTGGGAAATACCCAAATACAACATTTTATATCATGTTTTCTGTGTTGTTGTTCTTTCTTTCATATTTTCTTTTCCCCATGTAAAGATTGTGTCAGAAAAGGCTTACATGAAGCAGAGTAATTGTTCTTCGGAAACCTTTTGCTATATAAAGACTTTTCTAATTAACATGTTATTGCATTTCCACTTGAAAATCTTTTGGTGAGAGACACATTTCAAGCTTTTCTAAGCCAAGCTCGATTGGAAGCCCAGTCTGCTTTGAAAGCAGCTGTCTGACTTCCCTAAGCTGGTATTGGATACCCAAAAGCTGAAGAAATGCTTTTCCTCACCCCCAAAATGTATTCAGGGTAACTAGAAATAACCAATGTGTTCCCTAATAGCTTGTTTAATGTTCAAAGGAACATGCAGTGTACACTGTAACATTTTTTTCTGGTGAAATATTTAGAAATATAAATCAAAAATATGTGCAGTCTCACTAGACAGTAATAGCATTTTTATATATTTTGTCTATCAAGATCATTTGGATTTACATCTTTCTGAAACTATTCTCTGTCTCAGTAACTGTAGAGCTGCTAACACTGGAGGACTTAGACAAACTAAAAAAAAAAGTCAAGTTTTTAGTGACTCTTTTTTAGTGGGGCTAAAACGTGGCTGTTTGCTGCCTTCAGTCAGGAACATTCATCCAAGTCTCAAGCAGTGCCCCACCCCTCAGGGAACAGAATCATTTTCTGATCATCCTTTTCATCACATCAAGTTTGCCACAAGTGTCTTGGATATTTTTGGCCTGAATTGTTTTCAAGGACATGGTGTAGGATTCTTCCATTTGCTAATTTGCATCCTAAATATGCAAATTAAATGCAAATTTTTCAGTATAACCAGAGCAGGTTTAATTTGATACTGTGTTGCTGAGGTTTTCTGCCTTTGTTTAGATCCTACCCAAAGACATGATAATTACATTTTATTTATTATTACATGATAATCCAGCCTCTCTGGATACTTTTTGGTTTTCTGTAGAACAAATTTGCTAAGCTGACAAAAATAATCCAGGAATAATTAAAAAATGAAAGTTAAGATTCTGGAAGCATAGTTAAATATTGAAAAGTTGCATAGAACTTGTTTGGTCAATGGAGCTGCTGAAGATAGAGTTGGTACAGAATAAATACGTTTTGGGGCCAAAGCTGGTGCTGTTTTAGGAAGAAACCATCAGCCATTCTGTTCCTGAGGTGGAGGAGGTTGGCACCAGCTGTTCCCAGAACTGGGCAAAGGCCTTTTTTCAGCTTAAGTACTTTTTGAACTTTGAAAATGTTTTGTGCTTCAGTCTGATGCACTAAAATTGAGTTGTGCAAAGGCTCTATTTCTGTTGTGCTCCCTTCTTAAATTCCCTATTATTCAGTTCTTCTCAATGTCTGTCCAACCAGGCTTTAGAAGGAAAATAATTTTCTGGGTTTTAATTGCAGCAGTGCCTGCATTTGATTGATAGGGCAGGTTATTTTGACTGTTGCTTGAATAATAAAAGCTGGATTCAGCAGGATATTTGTCATAAAATATATTTGACTGCCATGCAGGATTCACAGTTCCCAAGGTCCACAGGAAGGTGCAGCGATAGATCTCCCTTCTGTTTCATGCTGGAAGTATTTTAGCTCTACTGTACTTTGACTTCAGTGATCCAATTTGCAGAGATAAACAATTCTCTGTCAGTAATGCAGCTTGCCATTATTTAATAATTATTTAAAATGTGCCTTGTTACCCTTGTGTAAGAATCTGGGCTGCAGGGGAGTGGTGGTTGTGCTCTGATTCTTCAGGGGCTGACACAGCACTGGGTTAAAGATGGTCTGGTGTCTCAGACTGTTCTAATTTAATAGCAAACCTTCTCTATCCTGCTGCTTCTATTTAGAAGTGTCCAAAAATCTTTTTNTTTTTTTTTTTTTTTAACTGTAAAAGCCTTCTGGCACTAAATTACATCTATTCCTTGACTGAAACATATCTGCTCTATGCTAACCTCATTATCCAGGAATGATTTCTAGAAGAGGAAGTGAAGAATAATTAAATCATTCCTAACTGAAGGAAATGCTTCGCAGAACTATGCAAATTCCAATTTGGCCAAGATGCTGTGGTTTCAGATTCTATTTCTGGGAAGGGCAGAGGGAGAAACAGTTATTTTTGGAGTCGTGGGCAGCTGGGTTCTGGCTGCAGTTCTCTTTCGTACCTTGAGCTGAGAGTGGGCTGGGATATCTGTGCTGAGGAAGGAGCACAGTTCCTGCCACCACCCTCCTCAGTACCTGTCCTGCTGTGAGTGCTGGTAAATTAAACTTGTCCCCTTGCTGCAGATGTCACCTGCTGTGGTTGGTGCTGGCTGAGACCCCGAATTCAGCGATTTTCCTGCCAAAATATGCCTCAGCCCTGATCTGAAGCAGCGACTTTGTCAGCAGTGGTGCCCTGCCCTTGCTGTCCACACAGGGCAAAGCTTTGAGGGCACAGATGCTTCCCCCACTTAGCCTGGGATACAGTGCCTGGAATAAAATCAGGATTGTATTTTGGAGGTGCAAAAGGAGCTTGCAGTGTGTGTGCTCAGCAGGAGTGCCCGGGGGAGCCCACAGGCTGGGCACAGCCCTCCTGCAGCTCCACGCTCACATCTTTAGATTTTCATGTTTTTCCATCTGCAAATCTCACTCCTTTTAGGCTTAAGACAAAAGAGAGTAAAAAAACCCCTCACAACTAGCCCTTTTTATGTGGGAATATTTGCAGAGATGTTACTGATGTGTAATTGAATTATTAATTGGGAAAAATATAATTAGTGCGCTGAAAGAACAGCTTTTCAGTGCTCCACAACTTTGGTCTTTCAAGGAATCAGATCGCTGAAATGAGTTATGCATTCAAGAAATCCACTTAGAATTAAGAACATATGTCCTACTTTTCCAGCTTTTCCTTTAAAAGTTGGGTATTATAATGGAGTATAAAGAGTAAACTTCAGTGATTTGCAAAAGGCACCAGCCTTGTGCCTCTTCCAAACTAGTTGATTTATGTGCTGTTTGCTGTTTTTGAGAACACAAAACAATTAATTCATGTGTGAAAAGAACAGTGAATTAATCCTAGAGAGCCCTGGAGCCTTTAAAGACCTGAATCATATGTTGAGCTCGTTTAAAACCAGCATAAGAAATTAATGTAGAATAAAGCCCTTTAATTTGAAAAGTGCATCTATAGTAGGTGTCCCTAGGATATCCTCTGCATCATTATTCAGAAAGGTTAAGGAGGACTTTATTTTTTCCTTTCTTTCTCTCTTTTTTTCCCCCTTATATTCAGTATGTATTTTCCAGTTTGCAGCTCAACGTGGTGCATTTCAACTTATAAAGAGGCAGAGATTTTAAAAAGAAACGGGGAGCTTTTTATTCACCTTCCACTTAATTTCCTTGCTGCCTTGCCAGTCCCAGCTTAATGAATGTAATTGCTACCTTTGATGAAAATACTATTATCAAGATCACACATTACATTGGAAAACAGTTTTTCTTTAAACACAGCTACTGCAGTCTCTAATTATGCATGTAACAAGTGGCTCCTGAACAAAAGAGCATGTTGTCTACAATTGCTAGGAATTGGAGCAAGGCAAATTTGAACAAAGAACAGATTAGATTTGCTCCATGCTCCACAAAGCCCATTCCCCTGATTAATTTCCTGCAAAAACTAAAACAATTCTCTCTTAAAAGAAACTAACCCTCATCCCCAGAATGATCCATATGCCATTTGTGTCAATCTATATGATGATAATGGCTACAGATTTAAATTATTAACTATTAGGTGTAGTAAAATAGGAAAGCTCTTTTATAAACTTACCTTTTCATATGTAAATAAGCAGTACAAGGACTTAAGGGACAAAAACCTGACTTTTCTGTGGAAACCAGGAGCAAGAAAGCACCCAGTAACTGAAAGTCTGAATTGTGCATGTGTAATCCAATTATTTTGTCAGTTTAGTCTGTGCTCCGTGTTCTGCACGGGCACTGCAGCAGGAGAACCAGGTCTCCCAATGTCCTGTTGGGTTTTCCAAGGATGACACATTTGAGGGCTGCTTTCCATCTTTCCTTTTGAGGAGAGTTCTTCTGAAATGACTTCCATTTAATTATCAAAAGGAGTGATTTTGTCAACAGGGTTTAATGAGTCAAAATCAGGATTGGAGATATATTTTGCTGTTATTCTGTGGAAAAGCAGGTAAATTTTTGAATTAGTGCTTGGCCCCTGAAAAAATCCTGCAGTATGGATTGAATTGTTTTTTGGTATTTCTGATACAAGGAATTAGTCACAGCAGTTTAGAACAGAGTGTTATTCTTCATTCCTGCTTGTATTGATCCAGGATCCCTAGCTGTGGTACAGGATGCATATAAACCACAGTCAAGTGGGTAAGAGCCAAAAAACACAAAAATTCTGCTCCAAGGTGTTTACAAGATGGTTTAGGACTGGGTATTTGTATTGGAACTAATATACACCAGGGTCTAAATTATTTTTTGAGGAAAATTGGTGACCTTCTCTCCTATAAAGAAATAGCAGGCACGGTGGTTTTGGCACCATCAGTGGCAGAAGTGAGGTGGCAGAGGTATGTGTAATAGCAGCCTGCTTTTCTCTGCACAAGAGCTGCCAAGGTCTTTGTGTCCTCAAAATGTCACTGCAGAGATCACAGGGACAATCCTGCCCCTTTCACACCTGTCGTTTATCCCTCTCAGTCCCAAAATGTGCTTTGTTTGCAGATTATCACAGTTCTTCCCAATTCACATTACTTGTAGTCATTCAAAATCTTTAAAATCTGCCCTGCAGATAAGATAAAAAAAAAAAAAAACAACAAAGCCAACCCCCCCCATAATTTAAAATGTGGATAGAATTAATCAAGATGTAATTATGACACCAAATGAAATTACTTGGAACATAAAATCCTTCTTCACCATCTTTAAGAAGCTGAATTAAACAAAATGTAAGTCCATCCTGTAGAAATTAAAATGCTGTTTCCAGACAGTTTCTCTTGAGTGTTCCAGATACTGTGGGTCTTCAATGGTGCAACACCACAGAGCCTGCACTGATGGAAAAGAAACACAAGATCCATGTTTTTAAGGCTTTTGACTGCAAATATCTGCCACAAAAAGGAGCAGGTCTATAATTACTACCTGGGGAAGCTGGAGAACAAGACCAATATATTCACAAAATCCAGAATTACTTGTGGTTTAACTCCTTGTCTCCCCTTGAACAACCTGAAAGCAATCACATGGGGCAGCACCTTTGTGTACTTTTCTGAGAAAGTGTTAGGCTGTGAGTCTTTCTCCTTTTAGAGACAAATCCATCTTTCATCTCTTGTTTTAATGTAGCAACACACTAAAAAAAGCTGGCTGAGGACCTTGGCAATTTTCCCGTGGCACTTGGAGTATTTATCCCTTCATCACACTGTCCCTGCTTAGGTCTCACATCAGCCAAATGCAGAAGTTTAGCACAGCTCCTGGTTAGCCCACAAGTCCATAAGTACTCTTCTGCATGTGATGTGCCACCTTATAATGCATTTTTTAGGATAGCCATTGTCTTTAATAAACATTAATTCACGCATTCCCCCCCATGGCCCCTGGTGCAGGGGATTTCTCTGGGGGTGTGATGCACCTGATTGCTGTGCAGCATTGCTTACTTTGCATAGGTAGATCAACCAGAAATTAAAAACTCCAGCCCTGAAGCCTGCACATGGTGCCACAGTGAGTGGGAAGGAACCAGCCCCGCTCCCTGGGTGAACTCTGGTTCCTGTAGGGAGCCTTCCTCTGTCAGAGAGGAGCACTGCTGCTTCCCTTTGTGTGGTCCCACCACAGGACCCTTGTGGTGATCACAAATTGGGATCTAATTATTATTATTGCTATTAACCAGTGGTGGGGCAGGGTGGGAAGTGCAAATAGTGGACCAAAGAGATGATGCAGAAGAGAAAAGGAGAAGGCTTTAGGGAGGTTTTACCCACCACAGCCTCCTTCCCTTCTCCGTCCAGTTCTCAAAATAACTCAGAGGAGGGGGCAGACCTTGCATCCATATCTAAATAATCCCACTGCAAATAATCTCTTCGCTTTTAAATAATCCCAGTGGTGATGGAAAAGGGAAAGAGTCAGTGCAGAGCCACAGGGAGCTCTTCCCTGAGCTGTGCTGGAGCTGAGAACAGGCCAGCTCAGTGCACCTCGGCTGGCACACAGGGGCTGTTTGTCTCACGCTCTTCTCTATCCAGATGTATGATCCAGGGAGAAGGAAAAAGGAGTTGAGGCTTAAACTCTTATCACTAAAGTGAGTCTCCCTCTACATTAAAAAACTATCCAGACATTGTAACAGGAATGGGTTCAGTTCTTATGTCATAAATTTGTGTGTGTAGAAAAAAGACTTATTGGCGAATTTAGCAGTATTTTTCGTTGAACTGGCAGTTGCTAACCATTACACCAGTATTTATTTGATTCTTAAAGAGCACAAAAGCATGGACTACAAATAAAGAAGATGGAGTAATAGCTTTTGACTGGACCACTAGCTTTAAACTTGAAATGAAGTGTCCAGTTTTGAGTTACTGTGTCCAAATGCCATTTGTACAGTTTGAAAAGTGGGGGCATTTTTCCAGCTTGTCACTGTTAGCTGTAGTTCATTCCAGTGAATGATATCACTGAAGGAGCAGTTGTTCTGCTATAAGTACTTCACTCATGACTGGAATGTATTAAATGTATTAATCTGTGCCTGAGAGTGTAATTTAGGGAAGCCCTACATTTGACACATTCTTGTACATCCTTATTTTATTGCCTTATCCTGCAGGTAACAATGGCTCAAAAGCAAAGGGACGGGATGAAGTTAAAATTACATGTCACCAAATATTATATGCACTTTTTGCCACTCATTTCGCTGTCAGAATTACGGATTTTCAACAACATTAGTTTAAATATGTTTATGACTTGATTTACACCTCCGATGTCAAAATAAAACGCCAGGCAGGAACCCAAGGTTTCTAATGAGCTGGGAGGTGAGATGAAGCCATGAGGGGAACGTCCCCAGCCTCAGAGCTCCATCTTTCATGACAAAACTCTGTCGCAGGCAGCACCTGGGCCAAGCAGAGATAAAACGTGAGGCTTGAGTTGTCCTGGAGAGTATTTGTCAAACCTGCTTTAAGCCAGCGGAATAAAAATGTATTTTTGTGGCAAGGTTAGGCTTTGTGTCAACTAAGTGAACCCGTAAAGCATTTATGGCCACCTCGTGACTATTGCCTGTCATAAATTTGAAACGCTCTTAATCCATAGGTGCGTCATTTCGAGGCACTCGAGGTGCTTTCATCACCTTCCCTGTAATTATCTCCCATATCGCTGGGGGAAATCAGGGATGGGCGTGATTAGCGGTAACAAACGGCGTTTTCTGCGTGCTGCTGTGAGCTGTGCGCCTGTGAGGAGAAGCACATGGTTTGCTGCCCAAACCAGGCGTGGTGTCTGTCGGAGCCCTGGCTGCTGCAGGTGCCTCTGTGGTGGTGGTGGTCAGCCCTGGGTCTGAGGAAATGGAACCAGCTTGAGTGGTTGCCTTCAAAGTACAGCCCTGGCGAGCTCCCCTTCCCTCGCGGGGTGTGGAGGGCGTTTAACCACCGGCGCATCCCTAATTTATGCTCAGCCGGAATTTCCCTGGAAGAGCTGAACCCCCCCAGCCTCGAAACACCCCCGGGCCGCTCCCTTGCGCTGACATCCGCGTGTTCCCTCGTACAACATTCCAAAATAACCCTCCCAGGCTGCCCCCCAGCTTTTCCTGCGGGGCGGGAAGGGCTCGGCTGCGATTCCCGAAGGCGGGGAGGTTGCCCCCGCTCCACCTGCAGGCATCGTCAGCTGGCGGTGATGGGGATGATGGAGGAGAGGGGAGCAGAGCCTGAACTCCGACCTTATCGATCCAGCCACCCCCGCCCGGCCGAGGGGCTGCAGCCCAGTCAGCTGAAAAGGAATTTAAAGGGCGCCCGTCCTCCCCGCGCGGCCCTCCTGTCATTAATAACGTTTTCATCCGTGACAGTGATAAACACGCGGTACTTGAGGAGAGTTTATTAAGGTCAGTCCATAAATAAAAATTAAAATTTAAAAAAATGGGTTTACACAGATGAACAGATGGATGAATAGAGTGATTGGTAAAACAATAAATATGAAAATAGACAGATGGATGAAGTATCTGACGGTGGTTCTCTAAAAACCCAGTGCCTCAAAGGCTGGCAGTGTTATACCAGACCCTTCTCTCCTCTCTGATAAAAAACAGATTTAATGAAGCTGCTGCAGAACTTATACGTTTCGGGGATCTATGGCCTGACTAATATTTTGTCATTTAATGCCTATTCTCCAGCCTGATAAAAAGGATTGCAGCCATTTCTCTATGTCAGGTATATAACTGAGTGCTACTAAAATTTAAATGTCTCATCTGTCCTTGGATCTAAATACAGATGGCCTTAAACCTCCAAGTTTTTCTTAATGCAGGATGGTATACAATACCCTGCCTGACTTCTTTTATCGTTCTCAAAGAGACAGAGATTTGTATCTCAGTGGAATTCAGACTACCAGGAAGCAAATATTCTTCTTCACTTCCAAACCCTGAATATCATTCAGAAAAATAAAGCCAAAAAGCCCAATAGCACTTGAGCTGAGGAATTCCAGCAGATCTTTATGCTTTATAAGATGCAAGTCTACCCATCCAAAATTTTCTTGGGAAGCACTTAACGCCTGGCTATCAGGCCAGTTAAATTATAAGTTTTATCCTTAGCTGGGCATTATTTAAAAGTGATGAGGAATTGGCAGAGGAGGAAATCTCATTGCAATTTCTTGGGATCCTTGTTTCTGTGCTGGCTCCACAGGCGGCAGAGCTGGAGCAGGATGAAGCATCAATTGGGGAAACTTGTGCAATCATTAAGGGGGAACACTTGACTCGAAATCAAGACTTTGCATTTGCAACCTCCAAAAGAACCTTAATTGTTGTCCCTGATTAAATATTCCGAAGCCGTTGCCTTGATCATTGTGATTATTGATCCTCGATTAGCCCTTCGGTCCTCGATGGCCACGCATGCATTGCCTCCCATCCTGCCCAGCCTCGTGCAGCACTGTTTGCTGCAAACGAGGATTTTGAGTGCAGAATGCGAGCTCAGGACTGCTCCAGCCCGAGCTGGCCATCAATTTCCATGGCAAGCAGTTGCCTAAGTGAAATGGATGGGAAGAGAAGGCGCCTGGTTCCTCACAGGGACTGTGAGACTGTGCATGGTTTGGTCCTCAGGAAGCAGCTCAGCCTCGTAATGAAGAGGTGATGGGGCACAAAACTGCTGTTAGTTAAATCCAGGTGTAAATGGAATAGACCAAGAGCATTGCAGGCCCCTAATGAACAATCAGAGAGGTGGTTAGGATTGTGCAGAGCAGCTGTAGGGCTTAAAAACCAGCAAGAGCTGGGGGAATAATGGCTTGCAGCCAGTTGTTGAGTAGATCTGAATGGCAGATTTGAGAGGAGGCAGAAATCCTTCCATCAGCCATCCCCATCCAGCCCAGGACTGAGCTGGCCATAACCTGACACGGGGGACCCTGGTGTAGTGGCTCTGTGCCCCGTGGGCTCACCAGGCCACCAGCAAGGCTCCTGCTGCTCACTGGGAGCACAAGGCTGTCTGGAGGCCCAACCACCAAACCCAGGAGCTGCAGGGTCTCCACAGCCAGCAAGTCTCCAAATCTGCTGCCAACTAGAGGAGGGTGAGCAATTTCAGCAGCCCTGGAGTTATAAAGCATTTTTAA
>VZTN01027100.1:212777-225277 GCA_013400515.1 Erpornis zantholeuca | reverse complement strand
AAAGCCTGAACTCCCCAGCGCTCCTGGCTCAGCCTCCCGCTAATGAGCACCCTGAGTTTTACCTGGGAAACATGAAAAATTGCAAAGGAAGGTCAGAGATTAGGTAAAAGAGTTGAGTTAAGGCAGTGTGAAACCACAGGCAGTAGGGAAAGATTTATTCTGCTGGATTTATATCAGCTCTTTAGGCCAGATTCCAGGTCTTGCAGCTACAATTCACGGTGGCAAACACTGCAGCTGGGCTCTTCATTTGAGCTGGCATGGGAGCTTTATCACCCTGGTCCAGTCGAGGCTGCTCCTTATTTGCCAGTCAAGGCAATAGTGATTAAATGGCATTTCCCAGCGTGCAGGTTGGAGTGTTATTAGCTCTTATCCCTAATTGCCATCATTTTGAAAGTGTTCCGAGCAGATGGCTCCAAGAGAACACGAGTGAAAAGAGAGGCTTTCCTACCTGTGGCAAACAAAAAGGTAATGCTTGCTGGGCTTCTAGCTTGAGCTCGTGGGGTTAAATATGGGGGAAACAGGCCAAATCCTACTCTGGCTCCCTTCAGGAAGGGGAATGGAGGACATCAGGGACACCAAGGGCACCAGGGATACCAGGACTGCCCTGGGGTGGGATTGGATCCTACTCATTGTCTGTTTGTTCCTCCAGGGTGACCCATCCCTGAACTCCTCTGCCCTCCCTGGTGGGATCATACGAAATCAAGCATTTCCCCATGCCTTGGCCTGGGGCTGGGCCCTGGGAGGAGCTCTGGGGAGTCACTGGGGCTCCTTGGTGGGGTGTGTGACACAAAGGATCCCCTCTGCCACTCCTGCCTCCCTGGCTCCATCCCATCCCCATTCATGCACCAGCACTGCACAGGAGGGATCTGATCCTCTCCAATGTGCTCCAGGTGTACAACAATTAGCTGTATTGAATCACTGCCTTTAAAACAATCAAGCTCAGTCCTAGATTAACAAGGTCTAGGTGCATAAACCCTTAGCAAAAAAAATTTCTCTTATTTTGCTAACTGCTTAAACGTTAAAACTGCAACAGAAAGGAATTGTCCCTGTGACTAGTATTTTTCATCATTTGGTCATTAAATAGTGATGGATATAAACCTATAAAGTATCTAAACCGAACCTTTTAACAATCCATGAGCAATACTATCATTTCTTTAATAGAACTCGCTGACCGTGCCTTTCTCAGATGCCATTTGTCATTTTCACCGTGCAATAATCAATAACTTGGCTTTGAAATAAATAATATAACAGTCACAATATATTATCTTTTAGGCTGGCCTTATACTAACCATAAAACAAGACTTGGAGAGATGAAAACTTTAAGAAAATGCCAAGAATGAAATACCTGAGAGTGGGAGCTAAATGAACAAGAAGCTTTACACAGATTCCCTTGCAAATGCAATTGCAGTTACATTCCTTTTAGGAAACTATATCAAATTCCAAAATAAAAAGAAGAATTTGGGATCATCTGATTTCAGGTTTGGGACCAATACCACCTTGCTGTGAGGCTGGTGCCACACTTCTCTCCCAGCATTGGGTCAGCAAGGCGTGTGAGCACCTGATCCTGCTGCTGTTATTCGGTGCAGTAATTAAACACATGCTAAGTTTTAAACATATGATTGTTGCATTAAAATCAATAGGGCCCAAGAGCACGCCTAGGCTGAACGTACTTCTAAAAACCCAGCTGGAGGTTAGAAAAGCAGCTCCACGGTGGGGTAGCAGAATCCTGCTGAAGTTTTGGGGACTTTCCTCAGGTCCTGTGAGAGGAGGAGGTGATGTGGGTGTGCTGGCAGTGCTGGGTGTGGTGGCACATGCCAGCTCTCCCTGCAGGACCTGAGCTGCCACCTGAGGAAATCCCTGCTGTGTGCTGAACTCCATTCCATGGATGCTTTGGACAGAGTCTAGTGGAAAATCTAGATGCCAACACAAACATAAATCCCATCTGCTTCCACTGCCCCCTCAGAAATGCCCTCAAAGGAGTAGAAAGGACAGGCTGGAGCACTGTAAGACAGGGTACACATAGGATGCAAGAGCAAGCTTAGCTCTGCATTTCCTCCTTTGACCCAGTCTTGCTCAAATCTTTGGTTGTCCCACATATTTATTTTCCTTGATAGAATTTGATCAATTGCCAAAAATCCTTCCAGAGCTCCTGCTCAGCCTGGGCTGGTGGTTGATCATTTTTACCCCAAAGCGAGTCTGCAGCTTCAGTGAGAGGGGAGAGGAAGCCAGGCCTTTTTCAGGTTCAGGGGAGCAGTTCTGAGAGCAGTAGATTCCCTAAGAGAGTGAAAGCTCAGAAGAGAGTTTGCACCAAAGTAAAATTTCCTGGTTCAAACCTTTGTCACAGCACTGCTCCCAGTACCCTGCCCATGTCCTTCACTCAGGAAGGGAGCACCTTGCCTCAGAGGTGACAAACAGGGACATTTGTACAGCTCTGGGCTTCCTCCTGCCCAGGGGTGAAGCCCTGAGGTGTGCAGGGAAGGGCTGGGCAGCCAGATCCCCATCTCACCCCTTGGGGCTGGATATTTTCTGATTAAGGAGAGAGGCACAGGCTCCTGCCTGGGAAACTGGCCTAAAGTGCTGCTCCAGGACTCCCTGCTGAGCTTCTCGAGGGTTTGCCGAGTCTGAAAGAGCAAGGCAGGAGGGGAAGGCTTTGTGTAAATAAATTCTGGCGGTTCAGCTCTGAGGCAATGTTTTCTCAGCCATCAGTGTAACAGCCTTGGCTGTTCTTTCCAAGTGAAAGCCCTTTTTGGATGCTCTCCCAGGCCACAGTCATGCCCCATGGTAGGGCCATGCCCAGCCCTCGAGGAATGCACCCACTGGCACAGAGGAGATCCAGCAAACTCCCCTCTCCTCCCTGGGTGCTCTTTAATCACTGAGATTTAGCTACAATCAACAGAGGTTCCTGTCCTCAGGTCTGAGCAGCCCTTGGCACTCCTGTGCTTTGGACTAATGGTGACAATTAAAACCTCACAAGCTCCGTGCTAAAGTTCTTCCATCGCCTGCCGCAGGTGGAATCGATAGGGCCCCAGCACTCACCATCAGGATGAGCCACTTCATCTTCACCACCTTTGGGAAGTCACTTAATCACCCCTCCCCACCTGCCCCACGCCAGGTCTGCAGGGCAGGAGTGGCTGCAATGAAGTCCCAGCCTCGGCTCGACTCCTCAGCAACTCCAGTAAACACAAATAATTAATTTTACATTGTCTTTTTTAAGAGCAGGAAAGAGGGAATTTGAAGGAAGTGATTTAATTTTCTCCTCTACTTTTGAGCAGAATTGAAGATTACAATTAGGGAGACAAACTGAGGGAGGACAGACAAGAAGGGCTCTGGGGTCTGCAGAGCATTCATTATAAGTAACACCAGCATGTGAAACTAAAAATAGTGTCTCTGATGCTGTGTGTATATGACTGATATTAAAAATGACTGATTTAAAAGAAAGTGCTTCACCTCTGTTGCCAACCAGGAAGGTAGGTCTCTAGTATTCTCAGACTTAAATGCTGCCAGTATTTCACGTTAGGATAGTCATAAAGTTAAAGGTTAATAGGCTGTACAAATGACAGAGTTTAAAGGGAAAAATGAAGATGGGAAGATTTCTAGCACTTAGGGAACATTTTAAAAATGAAGCTCCTCTGCCTAATGTAATTTTTCCTATATTCTTTCTCATGCTGTTGATCATTACTGAAAATATTTCTATTTGCATAAGCGATTTCTCCTTCACTGCCTACCTCCGTTTGCTTTTGGGATCATCATTACTTCCCACAGCACGTGAGTCACAATCCTGCTGCCTGCCCTAGGAGTCTGCTGCTGTGAGAAGGGTGAAATTAAAGCCACAGCCTCGCAGGGAGGATGAGCAGGGAGACCCAGAACATGAGGAAGGCTTTTATTTAATTGCAAGTCATTAGGACTGGCTGGTTGAGGAGCAAGGCAAAGCACGTGCATGGCTGGAAATGGGATTTGGTGGTGGTGTTTCAGATCAGCCCAGCAGAGGTGGTGAGTGGCTAAAGGGTGTTGCTGGGTCAGCCTTGATGCCATGGGTGGGGTGCCCTGTGTTCTCTAAAACTGGATCTGGAGATTAGAGTTTGATGGTGACATTAATGTGACTTAGACAAAGAATTTACACCGAGTCTGCCAGTTACCACATCTGCTTTTGCACTGAGGGAGAAAAATTCTCCCTTGTTGTCCCTGCTGGCCTTCCAGAGCAACTGGAAAAGGTTGTTCTGGAAAAGGGGTGAAACGTGGCTCTTTAAAATGTACTTTTCATTAGGTGACCCCGATGACCTTCCCTCTGTCTGAGCAGATCCCAGGAGGGTTTAGGGTGGAGGAATCTGCTCAGGGTGGTTCTTCCTCATCTTGTCCCAAGTACATTACACACGTCACAGGGCTAAGCTACAATCAGCTGTGGGCAGCAAGTGGGAGCACCTTCCAGCCAGCATTTATCCTCACTGCTTTCTTCACCCTTACTGCTTCCTTTACTCGTGTGGGTACCTGAGAGTCCTCTCCAGGTATTGCTGAAGTCTGGGTGTGAAGATAAAAAATCTGATCTCTGCCTGGCTTTGACACCTGGTGCCTCCACAGGTACCTCTGGTTATGGCTTTTCTTCCTCTGTTTTTCAGCAAGTTTCTACTTTTCTGGGACATGTGCCTAAATCCTCCCAGGCCTCAGAGATACTGAAGAAGTCAGATACTCCTGATTTACTCTTGTCTGAGCAACAAATAGGTCTAGAATAAAAGTGATTGCTGAGCAAAGCCTCCTCCCCCCTGCAGCTGGAATGGAGAAAGGACCATGCCTTGGTGTTCCCTCTGGCAATGAATTTTATGCCTTTGCTGCAGGGCCTGACCTTTGATTCTGCACAGAAAGTTCCTGAGGTTGTAGGAGATGATCCGTGAGGAGCTGCTTTGAAAACCAGGACATCAATCTTCACATTCCTTGTGCACAGATCAAGGGAAAACCCAGGGAGTGCCTATCCTTAAGGATTACTCCTGCTCTTGGCATCCTGCAGAAGGGACTCAAGACTGCAGTGGGACCATTTCGTGCTGTGAAAAAAATGATTCACAGCAAATTTTCACTAATTTCTATGGAATTTCCGGGAATATCGAATGGCATTTTCTTCCTTCTTTCCTCTCTTGGTTTCCAAAGTTCCAGCCTTCAGTTAGGTGCTGCTATGCTACATATCTTCCAAAACTGTAATATTAATATAGCAGAACACGACAGCACTGAAATTCTTGTTTAAAGACGTGAAAGGGTAGTATTTCTTTGGCGTGGGACACTGGGTAGAACATGATTAAAACAGTTTTTAAAATGAAAGCAGAGGCAAACCCACCACACCCTACCAGGTAAAAGCACCATAGCCTACCCCCTTGGTCCTGTCTGCTGGGACTAAAATGCTGAATAAAGGGAATAAAAAGACTGCAAGGAGTAAAATGCCTGCAATGCAAACAGTTTCTTCAGGAGCCTCTTTTACCCTTTCTTGGATTAAAAACTTTTGCAAGAACTCCAGTAACTAATTTGAAGAGTGTTTTCCTTGCCTGAAACCATCAGTCATGTGCTGCATTTGGGATTGGCTGCAGTTCCTCTTTCTGCACTCAGGACTTCTTCCTCTGACACTTATTGGATCCAAATAAGAACAGTGAAGAAAAGATGGGTTTTATTTGATGCTGAGACTTTTTGTCTGAGGCAGTTTTACCTCAGAGACCCCCACACTGCTGGGCTGGCTGGTGGAGCCTTTCATCCCTCTGCCTCGGCAGGTACTTGTGGAGGCATGGAATTGCTCGTAGTGGAGTCCATGGAATTGTTTGTGTGAAGAAGTGCTCACCTAAAAGCAAAGGGTCCTTTCTATTTGGTCCTTCTGCTTCTTCATACATTTTTACAGACAGGTGGAATGGTTATAATGTTCCAAAATAAAAGACAGTTTTCTTTTGAAAAAGGGGCCATGCCTAAAAGTTGAGAGTGGAAAAGGCTGCCTGTAACCTTTTATTGGCTTCATTCTCTCTAATATATCTGCCTTGTACGCCAAGAAAAGTATAAACAAATGGCAGGGTATTGGTTTTTCACTAACAGGGTTTAAACCAAGGGCATAAAAAGCATATCCTATCTGATGCTATTTATGAAACAATTAATATTGTCAATGCCTTTTCCATCTCCCCCGAGTTACACATACTGCATAAACTTTGATATATCCCTGAGAAGTACAAAAAATACCAGCTGGGGAGTAAACAGGGCACTGCATCAACACTATTGGAAAGGGAAAGAATTCCCACGTCTTCTTATGAAATGCTTTGATATGAAAATAACCCGAATTTGCCCGAGAAGGTTCAGGGTACAATAGACAAAGGGTTCTGGATTGAACTTGTAATCTCAGGGTTTACATACCTTTAATTATTTTGTTGTTTGGAGCTTTTACAATAGCAGCAAACCTCTAATTCTTTTTTTAATTTGTTTTTTCCCTTTAGAATACAGCCATTAAGTGCCCTTTTTCCCTCCCGCACAACCCCACGAGCACATGGGAGCTCCGGCCCTCCATCCTGCTGGGAGCAGCGTTATCCCGGGATGCCCGGAGGGGGGGAGCGGGATGGGATCCAGGGCTCCTAAACCCGCGGGGAGATGCTCCCGGCGCTGGCCGTGGTGCTGCAGGGCGGCCGCGCCTCCTGGGCGAGCGAGTTGGCGACCACTGGGTCCATCCATCACCCACTGCTGGATTTGTATTTATTGGCTCTAGTATAATAATATCAGGAATTATTCCCCGCGGATTCAGATGGAAATCTGTTCCCGGACAAAAATCAGGAATATTTTAGTGGGCGATATCACTCGGAGCCCAAGTTTCCCAGCTGGAGATTCTCGTGGCAGCTCTGGATTCCTGTTTTAATCGCCTCCCCCCACCCTTGTTTGTCACCTGAAAATATCAGCGCTGCTTATCAATAACCCCGCGTGTGTCTCGCTGCTGCCAAGCATTCCGATCAATACATTATCGTTTCAGAGCCTGATTGTGAAGGTGAAGGGCATTTTCAAGGACATCTGGAAATCCTGATCGGTGCTGTGCAATTTCCGATCAGCTTCAGTGCTTTACAAGCACCGTGGCTGGAACAGAATCAAATCGGGGTCTGTGACTCGAGAGACAGAGCCTCATCCTCTCCCTCGGAGCAGCCCTTGCTGCCAACAAACAAACAAACAAACAGACAAACAAAAAGCAGAGGTGTCATTCACGCCTTTGCCCTCGAGCCTTTTAGCATCTCTTCTGTTCTTCACTCCACTGCAGCTCTCAAGCACAGCTATACATAACAAACTTCTCATGGCAGCCTGACGTGTACTGTACAGGATTTTCCTGACTGGAATATTGAAGCAGCAGTGATCTGGGTGGGTTTGGTTATGGGGTGAGGGGTTTTTTTTCATGGCATCATTGCACAGATAACTTAGATGTAACACTCTGGGAATGACAGCACATGGCAAGAATACACATCAGGCTGCTGAGGAGAAACAGCATATGTTTGTTTCTATGTTAAAATTATTATTTTGACAATACTATTGCTCTGTAGATACCCAACATTTTTTAATTCGTTGCATTTCATGCATATACCTAGCAGGAATTTTTTCACTTTTTCTCATACATAACATTTTATTATTATTTTCCCTATCTGCCACCTTGAAGAAGGTGTTCAACTGCACGGAGTCCCTTTTAATGATGGGTTTGTTTTGATATTTTTTACAGATCCTTAGTGACAAGCCAAAAATCTCTTAATGTAAAATGATATGAAAAAGTCACCCTTAGTTGTGCTTTGTTAGTTCTTCATGGCTGCTTTTCCTATCTTCACATGAGGAAGGAATTTCAAGCCACCACTCTGGGCTGGCTGGATCCCTGTGACTTAACTCCAAATGGAATCTTCTCTTGTCCAAAAAACTTGTAACTATGATGGCTGTGATGGTGATGAAGCTGAGTGGCAGAAGTTTTACACAACCTGCATGCAATCTTTCTACTGCTCTCCACCAGCATTGCTTCCATCAGGTTTATTACTGATGAATTTCTGCTGTATATTGCTAATGGTTAACCAAAATGCATTAAAAATATTTTCTGTATAATGCTTGTCTTTCTAACAGATCTCCAAATTTTCAAAGGTATAATTAAAAAAAACCAAAAAAACAAAAAACCAAACCAGCAATGTAAAAAAAAAAAAAACAACAAAACTAAACAACAACAATCAAAGAAAAACTTAAATGTGAAGCTGTGGCTCAAAGAAGGATGATTTGAAATTTGTTTAGTCATTTCTTGACCTCTGATAATTTGTTTTTATAATGTGGATTTGTTCACATACATAAATATATATAGAAATAAACAACTTTGTTGTCTAGGGTAAAGTTTTCTCTGGAATTTATGGAAATGTTGTGGAGAAAGAAGCCTGAAAACATTTTTTTTTTCTGTTTTGTTTCACAGAACTGACAGAACAGAGTCTGTGCACCATGGCAGTGATGTGAGTACTTAATTGTCCGAATATCTGAAGACAAGAAGCCTTGGAGATGCCCCAGCTAAAAGAGGGAGAAGGAGCTTCCTGTGGTGTGTGCATCACTTTGGCTTCCTGGGATTCCTGAAACACGGAGCTTCCCTGAGGAGCAGCCTTCCCTGGGGACTGGCAGGCGAGGCAGAGTCATTAATAAGTGCAAAGCACACCGAGGTTTTGACAAAGAAGCTCTTGTGGAAGCACAAAATGACCCCATCATTCATTTATTTTGCTAAACCACGAGCTATTTTGGGGATCTGCTGACTCAGAACAAGCTGCTTCAGACTGTCACACCAGCTACAGCAAACCTTCTTAGGGAAATGAGGGTGATCTCAGCATCTTTCCATGAAATTCAAAATACTGCCCATGTTCAGTGTGTAAGTCCAGCATAACTCTTGTACAATTGCCAAGGATCTGTGATATGAACATGAGAGGCTTTATAAGCAGCTGATTTTTGAGTCAATGGGCTGTAACACTTTTGAAATCAATGATTATTTAAGAACTCCTAAAACCACATTATCCAGCTGCCCTGCAAGCAAACCTTGGATGTGCTCTGCTCTCTGTTGAGTCTCTGCAAATGAACAGATCTGAGACCTGGAGGCCACGTGTGGGTCAGAACATCTCTTTTCTAGCCATGTTCACCATAGAGCTGGGCAGAAATGTTCTATTTCAGTAGGAGCTGGAAATACTCAGCACTGTTCAGGTGTGGTGACAGGATTTTTTGTGGCTTTTAATAAATGACCTATTTACAGCCACGAAGAAATCTGCTTAATTTCGGATTTCACCAGCCCTGATGTTTACATAGTCCTGGTTTTGATTTCTGGCTGTTTTTGTTTTTTTACATGATACTTCAGAGATTACAACTGGCTATAAAAGCACAGATATAGAATCCACCTTCATTCATTTTCTTTGGGTGCCTCTGTCCTGACACATTTTGAAAGATGAGCTGAAGTTTATGTTTGGATAAGATGTTAAAGAACAGCACATGCTCTGCCTTCACATCCTCCAGTGATGCTTCTCACAAAGGATTTCCTCCAGCGTGTTCAGCTGACCTCCATTCGGTGAGTTCTCTTGTGGAGGCGATAAATTGTGCACACATGACTAACACCAGGATGAAGAAACCTTCTAGAAATTAGACTGGTGGGCAAGCCAAAATGACAAAAGCAAAGGATGTGTTGTACGAGTGTGTGGTGACATCAGAGCATCTTATCACGTTCTATGGAGTACGTGTGTGGTGCTCTATGAGACAAAGACTGTGCTTAGACCACCTCACCTGCACCTCATCTGTTCTGTCCCCACGGATTTACTCCCAATTACACGGAATTTGCAGCAGCCCTTGTTTCACAAATCCATCACGACCTAGAAATTCTTCCCCTTTTCCAATAAAAATGATATCTCTGTGAGTCAGACACAGGACTGTGACGAGCCTCAGAAATAAAAGTCACATAAATTGAACAATCTGCTTCCTTGAAGTGCTATGAGACTCTAATATTTGTCAGGGAAGACTCTCAGCTTGCCAGGAAGGTACTGGAAAACAGACACTAACAAAGGCTTCCATTTAAAGGTACAAAAATGCCATTGTGAAGCATAATAAGGGAACAACTTTAACTGTTCCAAAATACCTCTCAACCCACACACATCTCATGCACCCTGATCCACTCAGCCTGGGGAAACCCGAGACAGACGTCGAAGCATAAGTCCCTTGTAGTTTTTCCAATCCTGAATAAAACATCCTTATCAAATACATCCCATGAGAGACATTCCTTTTGATGAGAAAGTAGCATCCCTTTTCTGGGTAACCTCTGTTTGTTTCCAGCCATGCATTTCAGAAGCACTTGAAAGACTGACCGAGATATGCCACGTTTCTGAAGAGCTCAGATTTTAAGAAGGCCCTGATAATATGAAGGGAGTTGCAATAGGAAGGGGAGAGCCATTGAGGATGGCTCAGGCTTTGCAGCAGTTAATCTCTGGCACTCACAAAATTGTGTTTATATTCCTGGATAGCATGACAGGAGCCCTAAGATCTCACGGTGGAAGGATTCATTTTGATTGCCTGGGGAGGGAGTGTTTCTGTGTGGGGCAAGCCCTTAAATGTCTTCTCATCCTTTCTTTCTTCTCCTTCTGGACACCTAAACCCTGATGCAATGCCTCAGCATTTTCCTGTGGAAGTGTGTTTAATGTTAGCCATGGAACCGAGCAGTGTCTGGGAGGAATTCTGCTTCCCTACAATTGCTGGAAGGCCAGACAGGCTGCAAACATCCTCAGGAGAGCTCCCACTTGGACAGATAAAGGAACAAAGAAACTCAGCACTGCCTTTTCCTCAGGATGGCAAAGAGAAAAGTGAACCCAAGGTGACGCAAAGTTTGTCACCTGTGATTACAGTGGGGACACTCAGGGGTGGCAGATAACGATGGGACAAGAATCTGAGTGAAATGCAGGCTGCAGGGGGTAATTCCTGCCAGGGAAACAGGGCTGCTGTGCTCTGCACATCCTCATCAGCAGGCTGCAAGGCAGGGCTTTCTGGAGCTCAGAGGAGTGGGTCACCTCAGCATCACAGCACACAGGTTCATGCTCCAGCCTTGCAAAAGTGTAGCTCTTTAGAAAAATAATGAAAAAGAAGAGGCAGTGCTGAGACAGGATAAACAAGGAGATAAATCACTTTGCAATACAATACAGCCAAAACCCGAAAATAAACAATTACTTTAAATCATATCAAGCACCTATCACAAACATCACATTTATACAATTGATCCATGTGTAAATTAGCCAATTAATTCTGAATTGCAACACTAATGAAATAATAATTATCTGTTTACAATGGAATGGTATGAGTGAAAGTCTAGAAACAGAAATAAAGACTGCAGCAAAATCCTCTCAACTCCATCAGCAGTGGGTAGGGGGGAATGGTCAATACCAGTCTTTAACGTCCAGATATTGCTGGGGAGGGGGAATAAATAAAATACATAAATAAGCGAGAAATCTATGGACCTTAAATAATAGAGACGGAGAAATGCTATTTTAGAACACTGCAGGGTTTTGTTTGTTTGTTTGTTTTGTAGTAAAGAATTGCAAAGTGGGAATTTCTTTTAACATTTCCAGGGGGTGGTTTGATTTTTTGTCCTTGCTTGGCTTTCTACCGTGAGTTGTTTGCCCTGAGGGACTCTAAAGGGATTAGGACCTCATAATTACCAAAGCATTGAAAGATGGATGGAAAAGGGTGGGAGTTTCAGGACAGAATTATTTTGGTGACTCATATCTAAATAAAATCTTCACTGAGATGGAGAAATGCACTGGGGTCTTCTATCAGAACTTTTCACCCTTGGTTTTTTCATGTAAGAGCTGCAAACATTTAACACAGAGCTTTATCCCAGGTCTCAGGCAGGAGCCTGAGTTAGGTGACTGTTGGCTGTTTCCTGAAGAGAAACTACTTTCTGTCTGTCTGGGTTTTTTCCTCTGTACATTTTACTCCTGAGTTTAGGGATACTCCCAGAGAAATAGCATTTCTTTGAAAAATTCCCGATGACCTTGACTTTGCCAGGTGCTTTAAGCCATTAACAAGAGCAGGAACAAGAAACAGTTGTTAATAACAGAATATTTCTGCAAACCATTAATTGCTGAGACCCCATCCCCGAGATGTGTGGAAGGTACATGAAATACCACATCCACTGCAGCCAAAAATGTTCTGTGACTGGCTCTATACAAATCCTCCCTCTATTTATAACCCCAAGTGTTCAGGGGGAAGCAGAACTCCTGGGGAATTTCATTCACATAAAAAATGTCTTGCTTCAAATTGCCAAGTGGGTGTCTTTAAAACGAAATATCAGAAAAAATCAGGGAGATTTGTTCTGGACATTCAAATGTTTAGAAGTAGAGATTGTTGCCCACTATGCACATGTGAGCTCTCCAAGTCCACAGCCCTGAATGTGCCAGGACAGATTTTTGCTCAAAGTTATTCCAAATGTTTAGAAGAATCCCAGAATTGAGTGACAGAGTGGCTGGTATTTCCTTCCTTCC
>VZTN01027100.1:152524-198824 GCA_013400515.1 Erpornis zantholeuca | reverse complement strand
ATCTGTAAATATTTTTAAAGAAAGTAAGAAAGAAAAAAAAAAAAATTAAACCGTTTTTAAACCTCGTTTGTGAGTTTGCCACTTCGGTCGCGTGTCCCCGAGGGGGATCCCGGCACCGGGGGTGCCCCGCAGCCGGGCCGGGAAGGGCCCGCGGGGCCTGGGATCGATGCACGGGAGAGCGAAAACGACTTGTAACGCCGAGGGTTTATTTTTCTGGCATTTTTGTTCCTTATCTCGTTTCCTGCAGGGAATCCCAGCCGGGCCTGACCGTCCGCCTGTGCCCGTGGGGTGCTCGCTGCGCCGCTCTCGGCTGGGAGATGAGGGGTGTTCCCCGAAAAGTTTCCTAAACGGGGACCTTTTTTTTCTGGTTTTCGGAGTGTTTTGGTGGAAGCCGCGGTGATGGGCTCGGTGCTACCGGGGACTGGTCCCTGCTCTCCGAGCCCCGGGCTCGCACTGGGCATCCTCGACGGCTCCCCACGGGACACGGCCTCGATCGGTCACTCCGAAGCAATAAATCCCGCGGCAAGTGGCGATTAAACTGCGGCCACCGGCTCCGAGGTACGGCGCGTACCGAGCGCGGGGGGTGTGACAGCGACAGCAACGAGGACGGCGAAAAATAAACCCCCGAAAACCAGAGAAATAAAATATCCGAAGGGATAAACAAGGCGTTTTTCAGTGCGGGGAAGGAGAACGCTCTCCCCGCGCTCCACAGCCGGTGTTTGAGCCACAGACCCCTTGCCCCGGGGTAGCGGCAGCCAGGGTGAGGGGACTCAGCCCCGCTCCGCCGCTCCGCCTTTCGGACTCTTTTTTTTCTTTTAGGGGAAGTAACTCCTATTTCTGGTTCGCCCGTTAACACTGCTAAAACCCAGCAGCAGCCTGTCTTTCCCTGCGGCACCAACCCGTGGGGTTCCCTCGGGGGCACGTCCCGGGACCCTCCGCTCTCAGCCGGGATGGGACAGGGAGAAAGCACCGACACCCCACCCCCACGCCGCCACTGCCCCGGGAGAGGCCGAACNCGCGTTCGAACCGGCCAATCGCGGGTGGGGGCGGCAGTGCGCGCGCGCGGGCGGTGGCGGAGGCTGAGGTGAGGTGAGGCCGGCACCGGGACCGGGATCTGGGGTTGGGGGTCCAGGGTTGAGGATTCGGGATTTGGGGATCGGGATTGGGACCCTGGGCGCATCCTAACCCTCCCGTCCCGCCCGCGCGTTCGTTCCCAGTGCGGTCCCGTCCCGTCCCTGGTTCCCAGGCCCTTCCTTCACTCTCTTCCCTTCCCGCAGCGTTTCCCACATCCCGCCGCTCTTCACCGGGACCCGGCTCGGGGAGCCACCGAAGCCTCGGGGCTGCTATAAATCCGAAAGTTTTTCCTTGGCGGTCCGTGGAGCAGCGGGAGGAGCTCGTTTAGCATGAAAACGGTACATTGAGTTTCATGTTTTCTGAATAAAAGCGCGGGCTGGGAGTCCCCAGGCTCTCACCGGAGCGTTCTGCTTTGTTCCAGGAGCTCCGTCCAGCTGAGTGACACCTGTGCCAAGAGGAGCTCTAAAAGCACAGATTTCTTGCTTGTTCACTAAAAATGATTTTTCTTTTTGCAAAACTGAACTCCGTAGTTAAGTCAGAATCGCCATTTCAGCAGCATGTGCTTTCTCTGTAATGTTTAAAACTTTTTTTCTTGTGGTGCCTCAGCATTTTACCAGGATTTTGTTGTTTGGGGTGGGCACGACACTGTGGCTTAGCAGTCCTGGTTGTGGAGCAGCTGTTTCTGTGACAATGTGGAATTCTTGGTCTGCTTTTTATGTTTAAGAGGCAGGATATACTTAAACTCTAATATTATGCACTTTGTTCTGGATTAAAAATACCTTTGGCACATCCTTCCAGGTTTCTGGGGTAAGAAGCTTTGCCTCCCAGAGTTGCTTTTTTGGCTGGTTAATAATTTGTACCAGGCCTCTACAATAACTTGTACCTCACATCCTCATGTTTTGTTGTTTGAGTTTTCTGGCCTTAGTAGGCAAGGCAATAAGCTTGTCCCAGTTGCTCTGAATTCCTTTAGGTTTTTTGTCTCTGGAACTCCATCTGAAACATCCTCAGCAGGTGCTGCCGAATTCCCAGTGGTATTCCCATGGAAAGATGTGTGGCAAAACCTCAAGCCTCTCTTTTCCCAAATATTCCCAAAACAGACTTAAAAAGAGGCTCAAAAAGAAGCTTTTCTATTATTAAAAGGGTTTTCCCCTCCCTCACTTTGTGTTTAAGTAGCAGAAATAGCACTTAATGTTGGCACAGTGAGTGGTTTTTGGTGTTGTTTGAAGGATGCCCTACTGAGCAAAGCTCCCACTCAGGGAATCTCTCCAGTGTAGGAATGTGTGTTCCTCACTTTAATACACAACCTGATGATTGTTTAGTTACTGACAAGCACTGAACTGGAATCACTGTGCCCTAAATTTGCACCTTGCCCTTGGTTCATCTGCTCCTTGTCTCCTGATTTATTTTCAGGGATGCAGTCTTACCTCTGCAGTTGTAGATACAAATTCAGGGGTGATAGGTACAGAAAATCTGAGCTAATTCACTGCTCTGCCCCTTTAGCAGAAGGTAAATGCGCTGCTGAGGCCTTGAGAAGCCTTGAAAAGAAGCTGTGGTTGTTTTGTTGGTGGATATGTAACCAACAGCTTCTTCTTTTACAGTGTTTGTAAGGTCTGAACTGTTTTCCAGCTGAAATTTGCAGTTCATAACTTCTACGAAGTTATGTCTGTGGAATTTTTCAACAGACTAGTCCTGGTATGGGAGTGCTGCATTTGCATTTGGAGTCATTGCTCTTTGATTGAATCACTGATACTTTTTCCTGGTCACATCCCAGTTTCATGATTACTCCACATTTCAGCACCCCACAAAACATAACTTTCCTTTCTTTACCTGCCCTTTGGATTTTAAGAGAGGGGGAAAACATTCTTAAAGCTTTCTATAGCAAATATTTCATAGCACTTATGGAAGCCTAAAGGTCTGAAAGTTGCATGGTGCCCAAAACTACATAAAAGATGTTCCTGTTGCAATTCTTGGAAGTATATGGGGGTCATACCAGTCCTGGAACAAATCAACACTTTTTTTTGAGTTTTCAAATCCAATTCCTTTCTGCTTATATGTGTTTTTTAGAGTAACTTCTTGATGTTCACATAACTTAAAAATGTTTACTTCAAAAAACACAGCCACACACTCAGCAGAGTGAGGGAAATACATTTGTAAGTAACAATATCTAAGCTTATGGATGATAATAATGATCATAATATTTTTTGCTGTTTATTCATGTTGTATTTGATATATAAAAGCTCTCTGTAGAGAAAGGCATTTACTGAGGTTTTGTACAAGGATTGACATCTTGAATTTTAGGGTTTGTGAGGAATTTGGGTGTTCTGAACCCGTTCTGTGTAAAAGTCACTAAAGTTACCAGGTCTGCTTTGGGCTGCCTTTGAGAGGGCTCAGTCTTGTTCACTTGCAAGGCCTATGTTCTTGTAGTCACTAAAATTGCATCTGTGCCTTATTGTCTGCAGATGACGGGATCAAACGAGTTCAAACTCAACCAAACTCCAGATGATGGGATTTCATCAGTAAAGTTTAGTCCAAACACATCTCAGTTTCTGCTTGTTTCATCCTGGGACACAACTGTTCGGCTCTATGATGTTCCTGCCAACACCATGAGACTCAAATATCAGCATTCAGGAGCTGTCCTGGACTGTGCTTTTTATGTAAGTGTGGGAGGGGCTTTTTAATTATTATTTTACAGCAGTGGAGTGCCCAAAGTACAATACATTGTCAATCTCTGAAATTAAAGAGGCCACTTACCTGTGCTTTTTTTCACTGAGTATTTTGCCATGTGGCTGATGCTGCACTGTGGATCAACGCTCAGGTCCTCAAATTATATCTCCATTCTAAATGAGTTTTACCATTACACTTAGATGGAACTTAGGTTGTCAGTCATTTAAAATACAAAGAAATGGAAATTATTTGGAATAACCTCTAGCTGCCTTTTAAAAATTTATTTTAGTTTTACTTTTAAACTGAAGAAATTCATATCGCTCAAAGCACTTAAACGTTTTGCAAAACTTCTGTCTCTTTAAATCTAGATCTGACCTTCACATTTGTGTCTTAATTCCCTCTTGAAAGCAAGTCCTTTGTCATGAGTTTAGGATACAGAGTGCAGAGCAGCCATGGAAACTTAATAAGGTAAATTTTATTCTTTTCTAGGATCCTACCCATGCCTGGAGCGGAGGGCTGGATCAGCAACTGAAAATGCATGACTTAAACACGGACCAAGGTGAGCAGATTAAATTCTAAGTGCTGTCAGCAACTGGCCTAAGCTTCAGATTTATGTACTTACATGCACAGAATATGCTTCAGGTTCTTTAGATGGGGGATAGTTAAGTATATGGCAAAATAACCAGTGGCCTTAATAAGGACCACCTAAAAACCTGGAATAATTTGGCAGCTTGCCAGACAAATTGGTAGCTGCTTGTAGGATGCCTTGAATTGGTTTTCTGGTGATAATCCTGCTCTGCCATAAGCTGCAGTGTCTCAATTAGGGGGAATTAGCCAAACTGAACTAAAACTGAGCATGTTGTTTTTCAGAGGTTTGTGGTTTGGGTGTATATTTAGAATGGTTTTCATGGTAGATGATAGATAAAGCTTTTGCTTTTGCCAAGCATGGCCTTGTACTGCAGTTTCTTTCTAAGGAAACATTGCTTGAAAGTAACAGTTCCAATGCCTTGTTGGTGCAAAATATGGAACTGTTTAGGCTCACTTTTTGTGTGTTTTTAGAGTTTTAAAGAGAAAAGCAAATTTCAGCCAGTCACCATCACCAGCCAATAGCCAAGGCTTCACAAATGGGTGGATGCAGTAATGGTACCTAAAAGCTCAAATAATTCTGCCATAGCTGACTTTCTACAAGTGTTTGTTTTGATATTTTCATTAAGATGTAATACTAATTGCTTTCTCTTACCATATTATTGATATACACGAGCTTAAGTTGCTTTCTGTATTAGTGTGTTTATGAGTGTGGTACCAGTTGACACTGAACATGCTTTATACCTGTAATCTCTCAGTGACTGCCTAAAATTCTTAAATCTTAAGATCAAGGTACATAAGTTTAAATTTAACAATCCTGATCTCTGCAAAATTTATGCTCCTGAAGGCTGAACTGTCCATTACAGGGACTTCTGGCATAGCAATGCACCTTTAGGATGTCAGAAAATGCAAGTACTATAGTAGTGTTCTTTTTTAATTCTTTGTTTCCCACGTTCTGACTGTTTGTAGGGCCAGTAAAGTTGCAGTAAATTGTGTTTTCTTACAGAAAACCTTGTGGGTGCCCATGATGCTCCTATCAGGTGTGTGGAATATTGCCCAGAAGTGAATGTCATGGTGACTGGCAGCTGGGATCAAACAGTGAAACTCTGGGATCCCAGAACTCCCTGTAATGCAGGAACCTTCTCCCAGCCTGAAAAGGTATGTGCTGCATGCTGCATTCCAGGTGTCAAGTAATGTATCCAGGATGTGAAACCTCACACAGGACACTGCCTCGAGTGAATTTGTGAAGTTGTGTTTAATGGTTTTTAAACTGGGTGAAAGTGCAGCATTTTAAAAGATTGGTATTTGGAATGTATTGGAATTTTTAGGTGAAGGCTTTGAGCTTTCCTCAACGGACCTTAATTCTTGGTGCTTGTGCTGGACCAAATTCTTAAAATTGAAAATTAATTTGAAGGAAAACCAGGCATCTTGGCTTAATTGTAGTATGCACAGTTGTTTTCCTTAAATGCTAAGATTTTAGATACATCAGACCCTGGCAGTCCTAAGGTCTGATTGTTTTGGAATGTGCACAGAGATGTATCTCTATAGGAGACCATTTATGTTACCTGAAATATTATTCTGGTTTTTTACTTATGTTCAAAAAATTGAACAGAATTCCTTCTATTGTGATCTACCTGTGATATATTGAAGCCTAGTCAATTTGGATATTCTCCTAAAGCTGAAATCCTCTGTGCTAATGGGAGCCTCAGAGAAATAAGATAAAATGGGATGTCTTCAGCTTTTTCTAACAGCAGTATGATGTGTTAACTTCTCATGCTGCTTACAGTGGTGTCATTGAGAGAATTAACAGGAATTCCAATTTTTTTTTTCCAGAGACTCTTAACCACAGGCTGGTTTGCTGGATAATTTTACATATGAATATTTTTTTGCCTGTACCTTTTTAAAATTTCATTTAACGCTGTGACATCCTATTGTCAAGTCCTAATTATGAACCATCATTACCTTCCCTTTGGCCCTAAATAGCTCTTACTTTTGTTCCAGCAGAGCTGGATCTACTTCTGGCGAGACCTTTGTGCAGAATAAAGTAATTGCATTATTTCTAGTTTTGATTTATAGATGTATGTAGCATGTAAAGAACTGTGATAAATTGCTGACAGAATATCATATAATGGACAGCCACAGTGAATCAAGCTGCTTATTGGTTCAGCAAGGTTCATTATGTCATTTTTTTAATGCTGCCTTTGATGAATGTGTACACCTACTCCACTGCATGACAACGGTTTCATTTGATTTATGGCTGTGTGGTGGAGAAAGAACACTCACTGTACAGGTGTGACATCAGTTTGTGAAGAAGATTTAAGATATTTAATGTTCTTTATGCCTTTGTTTCCCTGTATGTATACAAACACATTTTATATAGTGTTTATGAGTGTTTCTGGACCAATTTTTGCATCAATAAGGAAGAGAGGTTTGAAAAACTATCTTGTTACAATGTGCAGCTACTATTGGCTCAAAGTTTTCTTACCCTTTTTAGACATAATTGGGATCATCAGAAATTTTGGGCAACTCCTGTGTGAACATTTAAGTCTTTTCCCATCTTAAGATCTCAGTCTTTAGAGGAAAGTTTGATAATCACATTTTAGAGAAGAAAGCATGCTGGACAGATGAGGATTGGTTAAAGGAAGCTTTTTTAATCTATATGTATATGTACACACCTCTCTGCTTAGTTTTTTTTGTTAGAAATTAACTTTTTGAAAACATATTTGTAGCAAATGAGAAGTTGTTGTGTCTGATATTTCAGTGCAGTCTTACCAGAGCCAGGCAGCTTTGTTGGGCTTCGTCAGAGAGCCAGAAACTGAAACCAAGTGAGTGAAATCCTACAAGCACTTGCCAAAATTAAATAGATTCCTTCTGGAAGGATACCAGATCTCTTACACTTTTAATTCCTGATCTGAGGAATACCTAAGATCTGTTTTCTGTGTATTTGGCTGCATTAGATCACTTGGAAAAAGCTCACTCTCATAGTTTGCTCTTGTTAGCAGCTCAGTGACAGCTGTAGGTAGCTGGATTCCATCTGCTTATGTATCAACAACTTGGGATTCATTCCATAGCACAGTTTTTTATGACTAAACCTTTTTCCTGTTTCTTTTTTTTTTTTTAACATATTACCAGAGGAACTACATCCCAAGCAATAGTTGGAAGCAACAATTCATACACTAAATATTTCCTAAATGCGAAATTTGATGAGTCAGAATTAGAACCTCTGAGCCAAGTTTTGGGAGTGGAGTTGAAATTCCAAGCCATTATCTTTTTTTAAATATGTCAAGCATATTGCTTTCTTCAATTTCACTTAGTTTTATTAAAGTATACAAAATAGTGTGGTTTTTTTAATGATTTCTTGGCAATTTATTTTGTTTTATTAACATGAAGCTCAACTCAAAATATTCGGTTTATGAACAAAAATATTTGTTTTCTCCAGGTGGAGAAAAACAGAGAAGAAAATGTGTGGTGTGGTTTTATAGGACTAAACTGCAGGATCATGAACTGACAGTGGGAATGCAAACTGTGCACACCAAGCAGAGATTAATTCCAGTATCCATCTCTTCCCCTCCTGTTCCTTTGTGTAGGTTTTCCTTTTGCCACTAAATTTGGTAAATTTAATGCTTGGAATAATTTTTGAGGTTTAGAATGGTACATCAGGGTGTTCTCACTAACCAGCTGCACACTCCTGCTGCTTATCCCAAATTTGGGTTCTAAATTAAAGCCGTAGGGAATTCTGCTGCTGTGGACTCCTTGGGAGATGTCACCAGTTGAGTTAGTGCTCATTGCTGGTAGCTTATTCCATACAAAGAGCAGGGGCTTTTCAGGCTAATCAGTGTTAAATACTGTAAATATTTTTTTGGAAGGTCTACACCCTCTCTGTGTCTGGGGACAGACTGATTGTGGGGACAGCAGGTCGGAGAGTGCTGGTGTGGGATTTGAGGAACATGGGCTATGTTCAGCAGCGAAGAGAATCGAGCCTGAAGTACCAGACTCGCTGCATCAGAGCATTCCCCAACAAACAGGTATGGCAGCCATGGCAGCAATCACATTTCTGCTGAATATTCTTCAGGAAAATGGTGGTGTATTTTCAAGTTTATTTTTATTTTCAGTGGGGGTTTGTTTTGTAACCAAACTTTGGGAGACAGGAGGTTTCCTGTGGCATATGAATTCTTTTTAGTGCAGCTTAGGAATGTTTGCCACTGACTTACCAGCATATTACGTTGTCATTTTGTTCCTCCAGATTTGTCTCCTTTTTAAAAATAACCTATTTAATAAATCACAATGCTGACATGTAATTAAAAAACATCCTTCCCCTCCCCAGCTGCAGTAGAAGAGAGAAAGTCAGAGCTGGTGGTTTCTCAGCAGCTTTTATGCATTGTAACCCTGGTTCTTGAGCAGTAGTCTGTGAACAGGGGCAGGATTAAAACTGCGTGAATGTCGTTTATGTATTTCTCTTTTTTCTCTCTGAGTCTGTGGCATGTGCTGCAGAACCCCTGATCCATTATCCAGGGGGAATTGTACAATTCAGGTGCTCCTACAGCTGTTCTGTGCAAGTAGCGTGGTGTGTCTGTGGTATTTATTTTTCAAGGAAAGCAAGAAGATTGGCTTTCTCTGCCAGACTAATTTGTAAGGGAATTTTCCTGTGTACAGAGTGATGGTACAGGAATTGCAAGACCTAGTTACTTGTTCTTGAACTGGCATGAATGGTTTGCCCATTTTCAGTTCTAGTTATAGTAAAACAAGCTGATCTTCCAGATTGTATTGTATGATGGATTTTAAAGAGCCTTGTTATAGCTAGATATCATTGCAATCCTATTTCTGAAAAGATCTATTATGGACTTAACTGAGAAGTGATAATAAAAGCATCTCAGGTTGCTCCAAGTCAGGACTGTAATTAACTGGATAAGTGAACACAACTTGTAATCAAGTTTCACTGAAAATACTATTTCAGCTTGAGTGTTTAGTTGTTACTGTAAAGCTCTGAACTAATTTTAATGTAATGTAATTCTGAAACTAAATAGTCCTCTGAGTATCTCTCATATTTCAGATATTTAGACCCTTGGGGGTAGGTGAGCAAATACAAGGAGTTCTTATCTCTTAACCTTTTCTCCCCCAAACACAAGCTTGTGTTTGGATCTGCAGAGGTAATTACAAGTCTCACTGTCAGCTTAAAACTATGATGCAGTGAGAATCTCTCTTAGAAACCTTTTTTTCTTCCTTACCACTTTCTTAGAATTTAGAAGGCTATGAAATAAAGTTTTATTGCAGTCTTTTCTCCAGTTGTAAACTTGTAAAACATGTAGCTCCATTTTTTTTTCCTCTTGTTAGGGTTATGTTTTAAGTTCTATTGAAGGTCGTGTAGCTGTGGAATATTTGGATCCAAGCCCAGAAATCCAGAAGAAGAAGTATGCATTCAAATGTCACCGCTTGAAGGAGAATAACATCGAGCAGATTTATCCAGTTAATGCCATTTCTTTCCATAATGTCCACAACACATTTGCTACAGGTAAATACTCAGTTCTTTGTAACACTTGCATCAGTTCCTTTAGATTTGGTGTAAACAGATTGGCCTTCACTTCATATGCCCTGACTTTTTAAGCATTTAAATTGTATTTCATACCATGAGCAGGGTTTTAAAATTACTTGATGTAGTGAGAGTTCTTGCCCCAAACACAAGCTTGCATTTGGACCTGCAGAGGTAATTACAAGTCTCACTGTCAGCTTAAAACTATGATGCAATGAGAATCTTTCTTAGAAAGTTTTTTTTCTACCTTACCACTTAGAATTTAGAGGGCTATGAGATAAAATTGTATTGCAGTATTTTTTCCAGTTAACTGCTTTAACAAGGATTTTGGGAAATGCTCATTGTGCTCTTTACTGAATGAATCAACCCTGTGTTTTTCCTGACAAAGTAATTACGAGTAGTTTTCTTTTTTTCCTGTGCTGCATCTCTTTAGTTTTATTTTTTTTCCTCAGTTACAACTTTGCTACATTTTTTTATTTGAAACCCTGACTTGCAGGCGGCTCCGATGGCTTTGTGAACATCTGGGATCCGTTTAACAAGAAGCGCCTGTGCCAATTCCATCGCTACCCCACCAGCATTGCCTCCCTGGCCTTCAGCAATGATGGAACTACCCTGGCCATAGCTTCCTCCTACATGTACGAAATGGATGACATCGAGCACCCCGAGGATGGCATCTACATCCGCCAAGTGACAGATGCAGAAACAAAGCCCAAGTGAGTGTCTGCCTCACCTGTGGTTGAGGCTCTCTGAGCATCCACCCTAAGATTTATTAATTTTCCTAAATTCATGAATAGCATTACTGATGGCAGGAGATAGTGCAGCTTGACAGTAGGGCTGGGTTTGATGTTATCTCCTTCGCCCAAGCTTTCAATATCCGTAGGTTGATAGACGGCTGATGGATAAAATTGTGCCTGGTTGTTTAGTGGGAGAAGAATGTCAAACTCTTATCCTCTTTCAATAGGTGCTATTATATGAAGCTGTAGAGTTATTGCAAGCTCATTGCTTCAGGAATTGAGGGAAGAATTCAAGAATAATTTATTGGAGTAAATGTTACCGTGTTTGGATATTTAAAACTTGGAATGAATGCACTCTGTCACACTGAGCGTGCACCCAGCTGTCAGAGTGAGCAGTGAATTTAGATGCTGTTCTAGGAAGGTTATGGAAAATCAAGGAAAAGCTCTCTCGGTTCCTGGGCATTGGAGTTTGCTGCAGCCCTTTGATAACACACTTTTCTGTCATTGTTGCTGTCAAAACGAGGCAAACTGATTGATGGAGGTAAAAATTCCTGTTCAACTCGCTTTGGCTTGAATGTTACATAGAAAAATTGCCATCCCAGTGCAGATTCGTGCTGCTCTTAATGATGCTAGCACAGGAGCAGTTGGCTTTATTTTCAAATTCCTGTGCTTTATCACTGCTAGGTTTTTTCTCTTCTAGTACCCAGTCTGTCTTACACCTTATCAGGTTGTCTCTATTATTAAAAGTGGCTATGAAAACAGATACATAAATGATCAAATTTCTTGAGTTTAAAACCTCCAGACCTTTCCCTCCACTCCCTTAAGTGGCTTGTCTGTTGCTTTGGAGCAGCTGCTTTATACCTATGAAGATGAGATATTTATTATTGTATAACTTCCACATCTCTCACTTGGAGATACTTGTTTTAAAGTAATTTTGATACTCCTAGAAAAACAAAGCCAGAACTATTTTAGTAGTTATTTCCTTGATTTCCTCAAGTGGAAAAAATCCAAATATGATAATTCAAAATTTTTTAAAAATCAAGTTATTATATACATTTATGAGTTGTTTTGTTTTGTTGTGTTTTTCAGAGTTGATAAAACAGTACTTGGCTGCTGTTGGTTTTCTAATAATAAGAGTTGCTTTCAGGTTGTTTTTTTTTTGTTCATTGCTAGTTAGAGTTGCTAATTCTGTAGATGCTTCATTCTGCTGTACAAGGAGGTTAATCTACAATTAAACAATATTTCCTCTTGGCCATCCATTATTTTCTGAAACAGATGGTTCATCATTTCCTGGGCTGTTAAACACAGCAAGGTTAAGGTTAGACTCTTGGGAATCAGCTAGTTTTGAATCTTATTAGGCTCTAGAAGGAAAACTAATAAGAATACTCCTTAATATCATTTTGTGACTGTAAACAATTATTTATTAGCAAACAATTGATCCCAGAAGGGCAAATTGTTTGAGTCAGTAATGAGCTGAGAAAAGACAGAGCATATCTGTGTATTTGGAAAATAATTGTAACGTAATTGCAATGCATTTAGACAGGCATCTTTTTGGACCTGTTTCTATCTTTAAATGAATTTCTGAAAACATTAACGAGGTTTATATGCTTTTCTGACATTTACAAGTTGCTTGTGCCAACCTTAGGGCACTAAGAATGATGGGTATATTTTAGTGGTTCAGTACTGTGAGTCATCTCTGGTTTATTCTAAAAATAAGTTACTTAGGACAGAAGACTAATGGTAGTTTCGTGGTGATCTTTTTGCATATTAATTTGAGTCCCAGTGTTTCTGCACAATGCATTCTTAGTGCATCAAGATGGTGCCATATTCTATAAAGATCACCTTTTTCATCATTAAACCATTATATTCTGTATCTTGGTACACGTGAAAGCTGGCTTTCTGCAAGTTTCTGCTTTCCTAGGATGTTGGATGTTCTCTCTGCTTATGATTCCTCTAAATATTGTTCCTGAAACAGAGTTTATTTCTTGCAGGTCTACTTAGGCTACTGGTGCTACTCCTTCTCTGCAAGAGATGCTCACCTGCTCCTAGCAAGGCTCCACTGAAACAACTGAATTGAGAAGAACAATCTTTGTACTCATGTTGTTTTAATTAAGAAATGTTTGTTTGTTTATTGTAGTTTGTCTAAATCTGTCATTCCTTGCCTGCTTATGTTAGTGAAACTTTTCTTTATATGCTGTCTAGAGCTGAATTAGTTCAGTCCTGTAGATAAACTTTTTAAAATAAACTTAAACATTTTGTAGTATCTGATTAGGAAAACTTCTACTGCTTTCTTATTTGTTCAATAAATGTGTATAGATTTTTGAAAACAAATACTTTGTGTAGCAGCCTTTACCGATTGTGAAACAAATGTTGACCAAACCCTTAAATTACACAAATTCTTGAGTTCTAGATCTTCCTGATGGAAAAATTTCTGAACCTTTTATCTTTTTCCGATGAGATGAACTGAGAAATAAAAAGAAATGCTTTCTGTTGAGTATTACCACTGAAAGCTGTCTCACCCAACTCTCTTTGCAGAGCAGACTTGGCCTGCTCTCCTAGTAGCTTGTATCAGGTGTTACTACTTAAATATTTATTTTATAGTGAATAGTAAGGAGGGACAGAAGAGCTGAGGCTTGAGGAAGGTGATTGAAGTGTGGATATTTTGGATTGGAGGTTGGATTCATGCTTTGCTTCAAACTTCTTCTATCAGTGCCTGTGTAGCTCCCTGTAGTGGGAGCACTTTATTACCTGTAGGAAAACAAACTTGCTGACAACAGGAATGGTACCAGATCGTTCCAGAGAAGGTGGTGATGGAGAGGAAACAGCTCAGCCTGTGCAGAAATCTGACAAACTTGAGCTGTTACCAGGTAGATGTGGTAAATGAGTTGTATATGGAATACTCTGCAGTTTGTCATCAACTAGACGTGGATTCTTTGGTAATAGAAAGTGGTTTTGACAGGTCTGGAGAAAATAAAGATCTTCCTGAGTTAAATATGAATAATGCCCTCACCATGGTGTCACCCAGCCTCTGTTCTCATAGTTGTGCACCACCCCTATTGAAGTTTTAATTGGCCTTTTTTGCAGTGAGGGTTGTGTGTCTGATGTTGGGCAGAGGTTGAATTTTTGATGCCAGCTTAAGAAGTCATCACATCTTGGTGTTGAGGTGTTTTATTATTTTTAGAGGACTGCTTTGCTAAAGAGGGCCAGTTGGAGCCCAGTCATGGGAGCTAAAGGTATCTGTGAGAGGAACTAGCAAAGCAATAATAAGCTTGTGGAAAAAAGAAGTGAGGATGTGTCCAAACAAAAAAAACATGTGAAGGCAGAATTGGGCTGGGACTAAGGAAAAGGTGTTTTAGTGATGATGTGCAGAGAGGATAGAGTGGGGAGTTACAGGTGTAGGGCTGTGGGGAACAGTGAAATGAGAGCTAGAGAACATAGGGGAAAACAAACAGAGGATACTTTGGTTGACAAAGTAAACATAACAACGTGGAAATGATGCCAGCTGTGCAACTTCTCAGTGGGAAGTACTGGGGAGAAAAACCTGTTAATGTGCCAAGATCTGCATGTTTCAGTGGACAAAGTTAGCCTGGGGTGGGTATGAGGGAATGGGTTTGACTTACTGGTTCTGTTTTGGTGTAAAAACCAGAGGAGGATTCCTTGTGGTGAGTTGGTGTTTTATGTAAATGCTTGAAACAAACTGTAGAAAATAGTGAGACAACCAAGCACAATAGAAAAAATGAATGTTTAGATTGTCAGGGCCACAGCTGTGTCCATGTGTTGGGTAGAAATATCACAACATGCAGTTGAAATACTGATATTTCTTTTACAAGATTAATCTCCCTTCTATTAGCACTCTCCTAGAAATGCAGGTCAAGGCAGAGGTTCCTAAGATGGAGGAATCATGAAACAAGCCTTTTCTGACTTCTGTAACAAGCAGCTGAACAAAGGATACACTGACTCTTGATAGAGGAATTGAGAGCTAAAAAAGCTCCTTAAGTCACTGCTTTTTGGCTGGTGTTGAGGGCCGTGGAGAAAACATGGAGCCACAGCCATCACTGTAATAGAGTCATCAATCACCACTGACTGCTGGCAGCAGTGAATATCCAGGGTTGTCTCTCACAAGAGCCTCATAACACTGGGATTGGAAGCCAAGTGGCATCTGTGCCCTGAATGTCACAAAAGCAAGCTAGTAAGTACTTCTTTCTGTTGGCCAGTCCTTCAGGACAATCAGTGTGTGGTTACTACTTGCAGGCCTGGAGCTCTGCTGCATCTCAGATGAGATGTTTAGTGCTGGTGCTGCTGCAATTGTAATAAATATTAAAAAAATGTCTTTGGGGGGGGTTGTTTTCCCCAGAAAAACCAGTCAAAGCTGAGCTCTGAGCCCCTGACAAAGACTTCAGTGATGCTGTTGAGGATGACTTTACAAAGCTGTGTGGGTATTGCCAGCTCCAATTTAATTGTCACTTTTGAATGTGTCCAGTAGTTTTCACTGCATAGAAAATGGATTTTCTGTAGTTGAAGCCACATAGTCCCCAAGTTCAGCAGTCATTCCACTGCTGCATCTGTTAGGGTGGGTGTCCAAAAGCTGAGTGTTTCTACTACTGGGTTCTTTTGCAAATTTGGCCTAAATGACACATCCCCCATGAGGGATTGGTATCAGGGGTGTGGAGCAGAACCCATTTCTTTGGACTAGCAGATGTCTGCTCTGGCAATTGCGCCATTAGCTTCTCTCATGTTGTTCAGCATAATCACAACCACGAGGGCAGTCATTTTTCAGTCAACATGCAACTGATGTGACTTCTGCTTTTCCAGCAATGTGACATTTGCTCTTAAAAGTGTCAGGATTCTTTGTTTCAAATGCTTTTAGACACCCAGAATTTAGAAATGAAGAATCAAAGGCAGGACTTGCTCAGATATTCTTATAACTGATATGCTAAAGGCTCTCTCTGTGAAATATCTTTTTTCCTAAGGCTGTATGTCCAGTTTTTCACTGTATCAGACATTTTCCTATAGCATGAAAAGCACATGTGAATGTGCTAAAATATGTGAGAGCAACATGGGGGATGTAATAAGTCTTCAGAGTCTCCTATGATTACCTGCAAAGTGGAAGGGAATAAACTGTTCTCCATGTCCTCTGGGACAAGGCATAATGAGCTTAAATTGCAGCAGAGATTAGTGTAGACATTAGGAAAAACTTTCTAAGTGTAAGGATGGTTAAGTCCAGGAATAAATGGCTTGGGGAAGCTGCAGTGTCTCCATCTGTGGAATTTCTCAAGCACAGGTTAGACCAGTGGCAGCCAGGAATGGTGGGATTTTAACTGGTTCTGTCTTTGGGCAGGGAGGATAAGGTGGTACTGATTGTACTTGTGCTTGTTCTGCTCTCCAGCTTTCCCTGGCAGTGGGATCTGATCTCCCAGAGCCACGGGGACAGTGCCTGGGCTCTGCAGCCCTTATGGCACCTTCCAGTACCTAAAGGGGGCTGACAGGAAGGATGGAGAGGGACTTGGGACAAGGGCATGGAGCAACAGGACAAGGGGAAATGGATTCCCACTGCCAGAGGGCAGGGATAGGTGGGATTTTGGGAAGGAATTGTTCCCTGGGAGGGTGTGAGGCCCTGGCACAGGGTGCCCAGAGAAGCTGTGCCTGCCCCTGGATCCCTGGCAGTGTCCAAGGCCAGGCTGGATGTGGTTTGGAGCAGCCTGGGATAGTGGGAGGTGTCCCTGCCATGGCAGGGGGTGGCACTGGATGGGCTTTAATGTCCCTTCCAACACAAACATTCTGTGATTCTTCAATAATGCTTCTTAAAATCAATGTATGTGTTCACTTTGTAGGCATTTCTCAACTTGGGTTAATTAGGGTTGATTTGTGAATGAAGGCTGGCTTTTATTTGCTATATAAATACTCTGTTTACATCAGCCTTACCATGACTTTAAGCTTGCATCCAGCTTCACCATCAGCAGCACTGAACAACTCAGCAGAGCAGCATTAGCCACGTGTTTTAATCTATTCTCCACTTGCAGAAACCCTCTGTATCCTCTTCTGGGGAAAACAGAGCCAGGTAGCCTCAAGTAGAAACAAAGCAATGATTTATTCACTTAGGCCCAGGATTTCCTGATAATTAAACTAAGCAAGGGTTGCTTTTCCCTGCTTGTGTTTGCTGCAAGCCACCCCTGCTCTGCAGCCACAACAACGCAGCAAAGGCACCAATTGCCTCACTCTCAGCTCGGCACGGGGGCATTGTCAGAGGGGATTCTGGCTGCAGAATTTGTTCCCTAAATAGATAAGACACACAAAGGTAGAGAGAGAAAAAATATTCTCATTCCGCAGATGTCAACAAAGGCACAGAATAAGGAAGTGAATTTCCTTGTCACAGAGCAAAGGCAGGACTTGAACAGATGTCTTGATTCCTAGTGCACGTAATTGGTTTAATTTTTTGCCTCTGCTCTAGACTTGCTGTGGGGAGTGATTTCTGTTAATCTTTTTTAGTCCTGTGATATAATTTTTTTGGTCAATCGAACTGCCAGACCTCCTGTGTAAAGGTAAATGAGACCAAATTGGTAAAAAAGCTTTAAGTGTATCTTTTAAAATGCAATTTCTTCTTATACAAAGATCCAGTATACGCTGTTGTGTTGATATTTAGTAGGGCTACATATCAAGAGAGATTCCAGTAGAATGCAAAGATTGCCTTTCCTCTAGTGAGGGAGATGGGAAGAAGGTAGAAAGTGCAAGCATTATTAGAGGTTGTGCTTTTAAAAATAATAAAATGTACCATTGTGTTTCTACATAGTATTATCTAGGCAGGAAAAAATTAGAATTTAGGCCCTGAAAATCAAGGACTATCAAAAAGTATTAGGTAGAGAATTTGTGACTTGTTTTGTAAACCTAAAAAAACCCATCAGCACAGCTGTAGCCTGTGCAGCAGAAAAGAGAGTGGAGACATCAAAAAAAACTTAAAAAATGTTATTTACCATGTTGCACACCCTCACTTGCTGATGCCTCTTACTGATGAATCAGTCCCACGCAGAGATTTCATGTTCTGGGGAGCTGCAGGGCTGCATGTGCACGTCTGTGGGCTGCAGGATGCTCAGACCTTGCTGCAAAGCTGTGGAGGAGGAGCTGCAGGTGTGTTTTTCCTGGGAGCAAACACATAGGGAATTGTAAATGGGAATGGCCTCCCTGCTCCCAGTCCCTGTTTTTATCCCTGTTTTTAATTTTTCACTTGCTGGTGATAATCCCCACTGCCCTCTGTATCACTTAAAGATGTCAACTGGTGGCACAGACTGTAATAAAACACCATAAATACCTCCTGAATTTGCAAATTGTTTTGAGAACATGACCTTGGCTATTTCTCTTCCACCTATATTTTTAGTGTTGAGGTCATTTGATTCTTCGTGTGATGGCTTTGTGCAGTGCCCTGCAAACACACAGGCTCTGGAAGGTGGTGCTGCCTGAGCAGTGAGGGAAGTGCCCTTTCCCATCAGAGAATATTCATTTCTGCTAATGAGATTTTGGAAGGGAACATTTTAAGAAATGTTTGTAGATAAACCTTTCAAATTATATTCCTGGCCTTATGTGCAAAACCCTCAGCCCCATACCATAGATTAAGTGGCAGGAATATATCAGGGCTGATGTATTTCTCTGTTCCTGTTTATTTCTTTTAGGATTATAGCCCTTGGTAGGAAAAAAAAGGTGCTTAAATCCTTGATTTTTTCCCTTGGTTGTAATGGAGTCACTGTTCTTTCCTTGTCATCTGCAATGCTCAGATGCTTTTAATCAAATCCTCAGGATTTAAATTATTAACCATCTTTTTGGGATTACATTTTTTATTCCTAATTATACGCAAAAGATATATATCATAAAATATGCAGCATGTAATTGTGATTTAAAGCGTGCAGCCTCCCGAAACATGGGCCTAACAGCTTGATACACCCAAAATTTAATTAGGCAGATAATGGGGTTAGAGGGGAGATTTGTAAGGATGGGGTGGGGATGGAATTATTTGGAGTGATACTTTTTTTTTTGATGGTGGTAGAAACCAGTATGGAGGCAAATGCAAATAAAGTTGTATTTCTTTCCTGATCTCCCCTTGTGTTGTCTTTTTTGTTTAAGTGTTGAGATTGTCCATGAAAAACTGAATTTATCTGCATATGGGACAATTAATTCAATGAGTCTAGAATTTTCTATGTGCTTTGGTCTTTTGGTTGTTCTTTCTTGAGAAATCTTGAGTTTTGACTTAAGCCACAATAACTTTTCCCAGGTAGATTTCCTGGGCACATTATTAAAGGCTGTCTCCTCTGCTTGGCTGCCTGCTTTCATGAGGGATGCAGGAATTTGATAGCTTTGAGACCTCCTTCCTCTGTCAAGCTGGGTTGTAATTGGTCTCTCAGTTCCCAAGTTATTAGGGGGATGAGAGGAGAAGGGGACGGGCAGACAGACACAGCCAATTTCATCTCACCAATCTCATTTCCGTAGGGAACGGGAATAAAAAAATCAATTAAGCTTAAAGACCCTCCAGTACCCTCCTTCAATTACTTGGTCAGAAGAATCCTTTAGCTGAAATATTCGTGATACACAATATCCTCCTCAGCCTGGTGCAGAATTAAACCTCTTGGGGCTGTTGGTTGGGGTGCCCCAGTACAGCATAAACCCCTGGGTTTGCTATCAGCATTAGCTGAGCTCATGGAGCCTTTGGCAGTGCCAAGATTCTCCTGCTGCAGTTTGCAGGGATGCTGATTCCTCTTCCAGCATCAGGAGTTTCCTACAAGCTGCATTACCCCAAAGGGACATGGTCCCATCCTGCTTTTTTTTCAGCATTAAATGACCTTAATTCTGCTTATTAACCAATTTCTTCTCCTCTCATGAGGGGTTGTCTAATTTTTTTCCACCTTCTAGAGATCTCTCTGGTCTCCACATAAGTCTGTTTACTCTCCCTCCCCATCTCACTGGTAATTTGTGTTTAAATATTTAACATTTCATCTTCTACAATCAGAAATAATTCAAATATAACTTCTAAGTGGCACGGGCATGTCAAGAGGTTGAATGGAACCATCACCTTTTTTACAAGCCATTTTCTGGACTATCTTCTAAATCACCATTAAAATCCCAAACTAAAACAAAACAAAAAAAATCCAAGCAAACAGGGATTTTTTGCAGTTCTGACTGCAAACCAAACCTATGTGAACAGTCTGAAATGTTTATGATCTCAAAAGCAGCAAAAATCATCAATTTTCTGTGATCCTGCTTTACCCAGTGGATATGTCCAGGCTCAACACTTTGGGGCTCTAGTGCCCTTTTCTTCCTCTTATTTCAGTATTTGTTTTCCTATCAGCTTGCTCTGCTGTGGAACTGCTTATTGTAAAGAAAAAAAACCCTTGTTTGCCTAGGATCTCTATAGTGAGGGATTTTGTTTGTGTGGAGAGAAGGAAATGAAGGATGGAAATGTTAATAGAGGAAGCACACATGTTTCAGATGATGTACCTCTTGTTTTACTTCTCTGCATTTTTCATTTCTCTAGGGATGTTTTATTAAAAAAACAAAAAAAAAAAAACTCAAAAAAAGAAGTGATGCTTTTCCTGTGCATCAACTTGAAGACATTTTGGTGGGACTTCGTTGTAAAATCACCTCAGTTATTTTGTTCCTCATGGAGAGGTGTGGAACCAGAATTCCAACCCCGACCAAAACCTTCTCAACCCAAGGGAGCTGAATTTAATTTCAATTTACTGCCTTGCTGTAAGGCTGAGAGACAATTCCTCTGGCTAAACTCCGTGAGGAAAACCTTGTTTGTCTTGGCACAGGATCAACCTCTGCATCAAAATGGTGGCAAATAAGGTTTTCCAGATTTTATTTGTAACTGCAGCATCAGAATCACCTTTACAGACATATACTTAAGATTTTAAACTCCTAAAGCAGAGGCTGTGGTTTATGTTATTTGCATGCAATGCATTATCATGGGCATTGTTAATTCCCCCAGTAACTTTACTCTTAGGAAAAAATTGCATTGCAGGACAGCAAGCATCAGCCAGCAGGTATGGTTATTTTTATTTTTTAGCTTCTACTGCAGCAGCCTTTCATCCCTCTCTGTAAGATTTACCTTTAACCTAACATCTTTCACCCCTTATCTATGACATATAATTATAAATACATTGTAGTCCAGAGTAAGTACAATTAAAAAGGGTAATTCGTTTCCCTCCCTCTCTCCCATCCTCCCACCCAAGTCCTTAGGTTTAATTTTCATGATTATGTTAGATTATGAGTCATTTTAAATCATGGTATCCAGTAGAGACTACTCCTACTCTGCAGCTCTTTTCAACAGTTGTTTATGGTAGTTTCAGCCTCTTTCTGCCTCTCTGAGGCTCTTTATTTTTAAAGCAAGGCAGACAAGGCCTAAAATTATTCCATTAAAGAGGTGCAATTTTTGTAATGGGACTTAGAGTGCTCTGCAGAAGTGCAGGCAAGTTTCTTCAATATCCTGAGCATTATTCGCTCATTTAGTTAAATGATGTTTCTAATTCCCTGGTAATTACATGTAATGAGGCACTCTTTCTCTTCTTGATGAGACTTTAGCTTAATATTAGATGTCGTATTTTTTCTTTCTTTTTTTTTTTTTTTTAGGGATAATTACCCTTCCCAGGAAAAGCAGGGGGTTTGTTGTGCAGAATATATAGCAAATTATTTTATTTCCTGCCATCTTGACTGCCAGTAAATTATAAAATTAAGTTTCAGTGGAGCATTAGCACCATTTTGGAAAGGCTTGAGATTTTTTTTTTTTTCCTTATTCATGTATTGATGTCTTTTGGGACTGTTGAGCTATTATTCATAGAATAGATGTTTTTCTGCCAATTCCTAGTATTAGATGGTATTGAAGCAGCAACATAGGTTTAATTTTTTTTTGCCTGGATAATATCCAATACACAATGGTCTTGTTAGGTGCTTTTTCTATCAGGTAATTATCTTTATAAAGTTTTACTAACACTTCCCCCCTTCCTTGGTGACTAATTAAATTTATTTTTATGCATGTTGTAGTATTAAATGCTGGGGGCCTTTTTGTTTTCAGTTCTCTATGACTCTTCTTTCTGGCACAATATAACATTTAGGGCATTGGAATGAATGAAAAGCTGTAGGAAACATAAAGTTAACAACAATAATGCAGCGCTTCAGTAAAAATTAAATCAAAGGTGATTTTAATTACTCTTAGTTTCCTACATTTTGTTGGTGTCATTTCCATCCTGTTATTCTCATGAGGTGATTCTTTGCTTTTTTTTTTTTTTTTTTCTGATTGCTTTGTTTTTAAATTCAAATGCTGTAAAAATCATGAATGGAATACCATCTGGGAGTCAAATTGTATAAGGGTGGTCTCTGCACTAGGAGCTGAATTGGCATTTTAAAAGCCATTTAAACGTCTAATTCTTATGGGAAATCCAGGGATGTATTTATTTCCCCTACCTCCAGCTCTCTAAAATCCAGGTTTTTGATCTAAATGAGGAAGGCACCAGGCTCCCCTATTTCCAGTTTTTGATGCATCCTTCAATAACAGCTGTTTGTGCAAGACACATCTGCTCTGTGCCCTCACCTTGCAGGAGGAAAGAAACTAAAATCAAACTCCAGTGGTAAGGGGGCAAAGCCTCGTTGTCCAGCAGGGGTGGCTGGAGAGGGAATGAGAGAAAGGAAGGTGATGTTTGTCACCAAAGCCTTGAGTGACTTCATTTCCTCTCTTTGGGAGAGACATTTTTGCAGCCAGCTGGGGAGATTTACCTTGGCAGGAAGAGAAGGCCATGGAAGAAGCTCTATAAATATGAAGATGCATATTCCTACATGTGAGTATATTGCATTTACACCCTTTGACGTTGATCACACTATTTACATGCTTTAAAATATGTTAATTTAAGGGTCTGGTAGGCTCAGCATCTGAATTTGTAGTGACCAAAGAATTAAGTCTTGAAGCTGGTGGGCTCTTTTATCAGCAATGCACTTTTCCTGTCTAAAAAACCACAGTGCTGCAAAGTTCTAAATATAAAGGCACATCTTCATGATAAAACCAAGATTTTGAGAGGCTAAAGTGCAATCAGCAGTAGAAAATAAATGTCATAAATAACTTTTTGATCCCAAATACTGTGACCCCAATTCTATAGAAAGAAGCTGGAAAAATATGACTGCATCTCACTCTTTATTTCATCTTAAGCAATTTGACATCAATCAAATGACTATAGAGGCAAAGGCATGAACGTTTATTTCCCAGCCCACAGGATTGCTGTCAAATTGCAATTTTCAAAATTGAAAGAGTTGTTAAGCTAGATTTTCTCCATTTTCTTCCTAGTTCTTTCCCTCAAACTTTCAGAAATGTGCCTCTCAATTTTGCAGTGTGCTATCCTACAATGTGCGAGGAAATTAAAGGAGCTCCTGAAAAAAATTCCTTACCATGCAGTGGTAAAATCTCATTTTCTTGCCTGCAGCTCAGTGAATAAATCTAGAGGAAGACTACATCAAAGAGCATGGAATGAATGAAATTTGAGCATTAAGATAATGCCCATTGTGAGGTTGGCAGCTAAAAGGAACAAGTTTGGTACATTGATGTTGCATGATTTAAAACTCTCTGGCCAGGACTAGGTACCTCCAACCTGCTGCAACTCAAAGTTTATCAGATCCTCGGGCCCACCAAGGAGGGGAACCTGCTGCTTTATGGGTGCCAGCTTGGGGAAAAATCTTCTCCTCAATATTAGAGGGAGGCAAGACATTAAAATTAAAAGCTTTTGCAACAGCAAAAGTTGGAGGTTGGTTGAGATCTGTGGTCCCATTATCAAGAAAGCTGCAGAAACCCACTCTCATTAAGTTTCTCTAAGTTTCTGAAAGCCAAAGCTCCTGGATAGCCCTGAGCAGGTCAACATGTCCCTCATCTTTAAAATCAACAATAATGTTCTGCTCATGTCTCCCAGATGATGCAGCCTGGTAGGAACTTCAAAGCCAGCCTAATATATGCAATTTTCTCTTAAAACAACAACAACAAAAAGCTTCTAGTGGAGAGAGTGCCTGTCTCAGCTGTGCTGAGCCACACTCAGCTCTGAACTCTGCTAAAGGGATTCCAGCTTCTTTCTAAGGTGCTGCCACAGCTGTCGGGGTGTGGGGCTGTTCTGAGGTATCAGGTGTGATGCAGGACATAATGATCAGCTCCACAATTGGTTAATTCCCATATTTAAATAAGGAAAAATTATTAGACTTATATTATTAGGCCCTGGGATGTACCTGGTGAGCAGGAGAGGAGTGAAGGTAAGACTGATACAGGACTCTGAGCTTATCAGCACCTGAATTGCTATTTTTTGAATACTGTTCTCTCCTGGTGTTTGGATTTTTCATTTTCATCTCTTAGTCTTCCTATTTATTTAGCTCTAGGAATTTCTGTATCTGATGAAGGAAAAGAGTAAAAGCAGGTGGGAGTGGGGAATAGAAAACCAAGTCTATCCCAGCTGTTCAGATTGTACATTTTATACCACATTGAGATAATACCACGCTGTGAAGCTTCAGTTTAAAGCCCTGCAAAATCATGTCAGTTTGGGTTTATTCTGAGGCTTAAAGGTTGGCAGGTGTCACCATGCTAAGCTGCTCTTGCTTGCCAATGTACAGGCATTCAGATATGTACATCAAGCAGTTTTGGACAGATAGCACTGGAGAATTATTCCCTGTCCTTGAGTGGTGATGAGGAGGCACAAACTCCCAGCTGGTGCTGTGTGGCTCAGGGTGGAGCTGAGCAGGCTGCAGGGGTGGCTCCTCTTTGTGCCTGCCAGATGTGAGACCCGGAGCAGCAATGTTGGGAGAAGGGTTCATCCTCCAGGAGAAGGGTCCAGCAAGGGGAAGCACAGCCCTGCGCCAGGTGAGCCTTTCAGCCTGGGCTGGGCTGGAGGGGAGGAGGAGGTGATGCCTTTCCCTGGTGTTAAAATTAAAACCAAAAGGAGGGTTGTCGGGAAAAGGGGATTTTACCTCAGTATTTATTTCAGGATCCTTGGGTGCAGCACTTGGTCCAGGTGGAATGCCTCAAAAATGCATGCACCTCCTCTTCACAGCGTAATACACACAATTCTAGGCCTTGCAAAATGAACATATTTATCAAAGATTCCCCAGGGAGAGGCTGGAGTGAAGCCCTCGTTGTGAGGAACCTTCCCCCTGGCTGGGCCTGGCTGAGGTTCCCAAATGTGTTCTGGAGAGGCCCTTGGTGTCTGGGGCTCCCAGGATGTTTGCTCTCCTGGTTTAACGGTGCCGTGGGGCTGAGCTGAGTTCTCAGCCTTGGGGAGGTACAAGTGTGGGGCTAAAAGCACTGAGAACACATCAAACTATAAAAGAGTGTGTAAAAGAAAAAGCAAAAATCATCCTGGCATCGGAGGGAGGTGGATCTGGCTGGATTTTGCTCTGCTGCAGGAGGTGTCCAACAGCCTCGGACGCTGCAGGTCATGGGAGCATTGGTCAGAGCATGGAAACCTTTCTGCCAGGACTGGCCCAACTCCAACGCTGCTTTCACAGGGGCTAATTAGGAGCCATCAGATTAAATTCCCTGTGACTTTATTAGTATCTCCAAGCCAATGGCCTGCAGGCAAACCCCCTGTGAGTAAATCAGGGAAGGAACCATTTGCTGACGTTTCTGTCTGTCAGCTGCAGACCTGGGCCCGTGTCCTGCTGGCAGTGTGGCTCTGTCACATGCACTTACACCACTGCACATAGTTCAGATTGTTACAAATGCCTTTATCCATTCCCATTGACATTTTAAACAAACGGTGATATATTTAGTACAATAATTACAGTTATTTGATTACCTTTCTTTTAGCCTGAAGTAGAAGGCAACTGACAGATGTGAATACCTCCGAGACCAATACTCTGTAATAAACTAACATTATTTATTACAAGATGCATTTTATTAATAGGAATTGGCAGTAATTAATTCAGTAAAGTTGATGTTACTAATAATTACATGTAATTCATGAAATATTTATGAAAGAAAACTGTGTATAAAAATGATGCTAAAGGTCATTTAGCTAATTAGTTAATATATGTCACCAACATTTCTAGTGAGTCTCTCTAATTCTGAACAGTTTCAGCTTTTTCTTGGGGAAATACTTTTTGAAACATTTTGTTTTCGTGCGTGACATCCTGAGATGGAAGTCAACATTTCTGGTTATTGTTTTGAGCCAATGTATGTACTGTTTCCTTTGCTAATCCACTTTGGCCTCTTTCCTTGTTCATAGTGAAAGATCCTAATTAGAGATAGCACGAGCTCAATCTAATTTAGGTTATCAGTGAGTTGCGGTGTCTCCCAGTTTAAGGATATATGAATATATCTCTGTCTTTTTAACTTGATTCCACTGACTTTCCATGGAATCAAATAACCATCATCCAAATTAATAGCTGACATCTGAACTGGAAAAATCTTAATGTCATTTCTGCCTGGATTGAATTCAATGGCAGAAGAGCCCAGTGATCTTGTGAGCTGCAGGATCAGACCCTGGGCTGCTCCATGGTCATGGCTGGAACAGTGGTACTGCACTGATTTTTGGGGGATATGCTGGAGATACTTGCAGAGGAAGGTGCAGAATGAGGTTCTCTTGTCAAACAGGGTGTCCTGTGTGACACAGGCTGTGGAGAGCTCCATCCAATTTCAGATTGTGTTTGGTTAGTGCCAGTTTTTCAGAGATGCTCAGACAGGGTTTGATGCACTAAGAGTCAGAGAATCCACATCTTGTCACCTTCAAACCTGGGTGGATCTGGCTTCAGTTTCTGGCTGCAAGTCTTTGTCAAACCCAAATTGTTGGGCTCAAGGAAGAGTTTTGCTGGATGAAACTCTATGTTGCCTTCTGAAGAAAGGCAGACTTGGTGATCTAATCATGTTCTTGTCCATGAGCCTGTTAGAGCCACCTTTGTAATTCCCTCATTCTGGCATTACTCTCTGCTCTGTCATAAAAAAACTTTCAGCACACTCTGCCTTTTGGCAGAGGAGGGAATTGCTCAAGGACTTCAGGGATGAGGAGGTGAAGAGAGCATTGTGGTCACTGCCCTAAATCCAGGAGTGAGGAGCAGTGACCAAGGGCTGATGTCACTTGTACACACAGCTCTGTGGGTGGGTTCAGTGACTCTGGAGCAACTCTGAGCAGGGAGATGGACACAGGGCTTCCCTGAATCAGGGAGGGGATGTCCTGTAGCTGAGTCTTCCCTGAATATCTGTTCTCTGTCTTGGTGCTGCTGCACTGATGAGGAACTCAGCAGACCATTGCCACGAGGTCCTTAAAAGCAAACCTGTGTCTGGAGCCACAATTCCTCTTATCTTGGGAGACTGCTGAGCACTGAGGAAACTTTGGTCCTGAGAGCTCAGTCCTAAAGTCTGCCATTCACAGCAACAAAATATGCCTTGGATCACCCCTCTATTAAGTTCCAGGATCAGGCACTTCCAAATGCCATCACTTTGTACTAATAAACCACTATATACAGAATAACACACTGATTATCTCAGGTCCCCTTTCTTTACCATGAACAAGCATGAATGTCTACACAATATAAAAAATAAGTGTTATAAATAGGATCAAAACAATAACATGGCCACCATGAGTTATACTTTGGAAAAGAATGATTGTATTTAGCAATGAGGGAGGTGTTCTTAAGCTCATGTTCACCTCCCTACCGAGGTGCCCCTGTCCCTGGCTGATGGCATTCCCTATGGAAAACACATGCCTGTGTGGTGTTGAAGAGGATGAACCAGAGCCATATCAATCTCTTGGTCTTCCCCTACTAAATCCATCTCAGGTCATTAGTAAATGACCAAGTTTGGCCTTGCATTACTATATAGCCTAAGTGAATAGGGAAACAATTTTCTGAGATTATTTGAATTGCCTGCCTTGGAAAATAAAAATGAAAAAGCTCTTGTTATTTTCAATTAATAAACAGACTCTCAGGAAGAAAAGATCTTCAGCAGCAAGCAGAGGGGATGGCAAAACAAGGGAAGGGAAATATGCTGTACAGGAGGGGCTGTTGTACAGGGTGTGTAGAAACCCAGAGCCCCTCTCCCTGCTCTGTGAACCACCTGAGCCTTTATCCAGCTCCAAACTGTCCTCCCGATGGGCAATCGCCCTGGGAAAAAACTGAGCAATCTTGAATTGCCTCCAGTACTCTGCCTAACAGGCAACTGGTCCTGATAGAACAATTTGAAACTCTCTGTCTCCTTATCTTCTGTCGACATCATTTTTCAGAAGGGGCAACAGGACCAAATTAAATCGTTGTGCTGCAGACAGTCTGTCTGATTGCCTTGTGGCTGTTGCCCATTCTGAAGATTTCCTCGAGCAGTTTAAAACTAAGAGGAAAGGAAAGTTCATGTGTGCTCGTGCACAGAGATGCACACAGCCCTGTGCCTCCCTTCTCCCTTCCACTTACTCAATTATGAGATGCACTTGCAGCTTAAGGAATTCAGAGTCCAGTTGTTCTATGCCATGGCCTGTTCCTGATGGTTGAAAATGTCAGGAACCCTCCTCTTCCCCCCACTTTTCCCCCCCCCAAATCCAGACTAGGAACTTGAAAGAAAGAAAATAATAAGATGTATATAAATCAGTTCAATCCAAATATTATTTGTGGAAAGGAGCATAGGGAAGTGTGAGTGGCTGTGCTTGTATCTGATTTGTTGTGTTCACTTAAGGCAGGAGCAGAAGGCTTGGTTGTCTTTTGTCTCTAGTAGTTTTTGAGCCTTCTCAGCTTGTCTGCAGAAGGTTTGATTTTTGACTGAGATGCAGCTGCAGAGCTGAAGAGACATGGTGGGCATGGGAAGGGGAAGAGGCAAGGAAATGAGATGTTCTGCGAGCAGCCAACGTGTTTGGAGAACCTCATTGCTGGATAGGAAAAGAAGCTTCTGGGATATATTTTACTTACTGGTGGGCAGGAGAGAGCTGTGTTCCTGGGGCGTCTTTCTAAGGGCTGCAGTGCACAGTCATCACCTTTGGATTGTGTCCAAGTGCTGCTCAGAATTCCAGTGGCTCTCGTGCATTAAATCAAGGTAGATGTCACTTTCCATCTCACTGCCAATGCTCCTCCTGGAGCACGGGGCTGCACGGAGCATTCCTGGTCAAGCAGAGACTTCTGCCTCGGGGGGAGGTTTGATCCTTAGGAAGAAAGGAGGAAAACCTTCTCTCATGCCCCAGTCTGTGGGGTATTTGGGTTATTATTGGGTGTGTCACCAACCAATGCCCCAAAATCTCTTCCTCGAGAGCTCTGTGTTGCGCTCAAGGGATCCAACTCACATCTCCTCGTGTGCCTCTGTACTGAGGACACAAACATGGAAAGGGATGAGCTGTGTCTACAGGATGGAGCAAATCCCCATGGCTAGAGCAGATCCAGTCAGCAATTAATGGTGTTGGCTCCTACTTCAGACCCTGAATTCTGCAATTGCTCCATCTCCACAGACTCCAGGACAATGCTCTCTCTGCATTCCTGCTCAAGCCTTGCTTCTTTGTTTCTTAATGTCTCAAAAAGTCCCAAACCAGTAGGTGAAATCCTCCCAGCTAACTCTATAGGGACAATATAAATACCTGGGGAAGGAATATGTCATAATTTCTATGTTGGGAGAACTTAACGTAACTTAACATAGTATTTATTCTCATATTAATATAAACTGCAGGTGTTACCAGTAAAGAAGCAAACATAAATTGTTTCTTCAAGAGAAAGTAATTGTTTCTTCAAGAGAAAATTAATATACATAAAATGTATTATTTGCATATTATTAAATATGCAGATAATATCTATGTATATATATAAAGAAGAATTAATGGCTTCTGAAAGGAAAGACAGGACAGACAGGGCTCTTCAACACCCCAGGCACAATTTTGTTCTCCCTGAGGATCCAGCCCCTGTTTTTGTGTTGTTGTCTCAAGCCTGCTCAGCCATGGTCCCAACACTGAGTATTCACAGGCAAAGACATGATGAAATTTAAAAAAGACTGAAGGAAGTGGACAGTCAAGAAAACAAAACCATGCATTTCTCCAGGAAAACTTGTTGGAAACCCTAGAAGGTGTTAAATTGATTTAATCCTTGCCATATTTTATTTGGCTGCGGTTGATTTTGGCATAAGAAATGAGTTCTGCTATTTTAGCCAGCATTTCTGAACATAGTCTTGAACAGAGATGTTTTTAGAGATTATTTTAGAAAAAGCTGCTTTAAAAAACAAAAGCTCTCCCATACAGTAGAACAGAAGCTTTTCTAAAGCCCTTTCCCCCTTTCCTTCTTCTTGAAAACACATTTGTAACCATTAGTTGGGTGTCACGTTTCCTGATGGGGGTATTTTCTTCTCCCTTGGCATCCCCTCCTAGGGGGGTGAGTGCTGCTGCCTCTCCAGCCCTGCTGCTCATGAATCATGTCAGTCCAGAGGGCTCCAGGATTTGCAACTCCCTTCCTGCTGCAGATTTTTGGAGAGGCTTCCAATCTGAGGAGGGATCCATTCATGGATGGCACCATTACCTTGGGAACTAATTAGAAGTACTTGGAACCAGAGGTCCTCTGCCGTGTTTCACTCAAAAAGCAATTTATCTTGTCACTGTTCAAATGCCATAATGTAATAAGGAATAGTCCAAAACTTGCAGAAAAAGCAGAAGCCCCAACAAGCCAAGCAGCTATAGCAGAATTGATACTTTTAATTTCTCCTGCTAATGCAAGTTCAATAAAAGTTATGAAATTGGGTACTTTATCCATTCCCTTCTAAATAGGTAAACTCAGTGTATAGTAAGCTTACTGTTTAAAGGTTTTTAATGAAAAGTGATCAAAATTTGAAATAAAAATATTTCCCCCAGGGACAAATTTCCTGTTGGAATTGTTGCCTTTGACAGTGAAGCATTCAGTCTCATGGAACCCTACAAACAAGATAAGTTACTAGGAGATACCTACAAGTAAGATACTAGGAGAAAGAACAAGATCTGAAAGGTGGCAAGTTGTGGATATTCTACTTTCTGTCGTTGAAGTCCAACAATTCATGGAGATTTTCCTTTTTTAACTGTCATTCTTTTTCTTTGAGCCCAATTCTGTGAATCTGTGTGCCCAGAGCAATGCCCTGTGTCTAAATCTGTTTGTGGGAATAAGATTTGATGGCAGTGACATCTGCATTTGTATCTGACCTTTCATTTACTGCCATTTTCCTTCCAGAGTGTGTAAGTAAAAATCAGATTTCCTATGAAATATATGACGTACAGAGATGTTATTTGGTACATTTCCACAGCACTGGGTTCCTCCCTGTTTCTAACCAGAAAGGTAAATGTTTATGTTTTCCTTCCTGCTTGTTTAAATATTTAATTACCATTATTGTGTAGCCTAACTGAACAGCAGAACAATTTTCTGTGATTATTCAAATTGCCTGCTTTGGCATCCCCACTTTTAAAACTACAAAATGCTAAACCCAAGTTTGGGTTAATGAAAGCTCTCTTGTAGTAATTAAACATTTTGCTGCCAAACTATTTGGTGATAGTTTTTCTTGGGGAAAAACACCCTTCCTTTTGAGCAGTCAGGATGGGAATTCATTGTATTCTATCTGGACTTTTAATGGCTCTTCCCATGCCTTGCATTTGTCAATATTGGCTGTCACTGCTGTTGTGTAGTCAATTTATCTCCTTGCTAGACTTCTCTGAGCTTTCTCTGAACTTCATCAGTGCAAATAACTTTCTAAGCCATGACAATATTTTGCTCCTCACCTCCCATAGCCTCTTACAACCACCTCTTAGTGCTTTGGAGAGGAGTTTTGGCTCAGAAGCCATGAGCTGTGTTTTTGTCTTGCTTCCTTCAAGCTCTTGATATTGCACAGACACAGCAGGCTCTGTAAAGGAAGGTTTTGTGATTTTTTTATAGTTCCTTTTGGATGTGAGAAGGTCTCACTCTGATGGTTTAGCGCTGCTGGAAAACTACACAATGCATGTTTGGGTGTTCAAAAATCATAGAATTGTTCAGGTTGGAAAGACCTCTGTGACCACAGAGCCCAACCATTAACCCAGCACTGCCAAGGCCACCATGGACCCATGTCCCCAAGTGCCACATCTACATTGATGCCTTAAATGTCTACCTAGATACAGAGACTAGACAGCAATAAAGGAATCAAGGAATAAATGAAGGATTTACTGGAAAGGCCTTCAGAGGTACACTCTGGGCTCCAGAGGCTCCTGCCTCAGTGCATCCCAACATGGACAAGGACAGCTCCCGAGTTCTTCCCACTTGGATCTCAGCATCAATTCCCCAAGCAGAAGCCAGGCAAGGATGGAATTTGCCCAAGCTTGCCCCCCTGTCCCCAAGATTGTGGTTTGCAGTTGTTGGGCCTAGGAGGGTCTGGGTGTCCTTGGAGAGCTGGAGAGGCTTTGTTGTGTGTGTGTGAGCATGAGAGAACAGCACTGAACGAGCTCCAGGGAACTGCAGAGTGACACTGGGCAGGGCAGGGCTGGGAACAGAAAAGTTAAAACCTAAGGCATCAAGATGTTGATTCAATTCTTCCAAGGTTGGTGACTCCACCACTGCCCTGGGCAGTCCCTGTTGCAGTGCTTGACAATCGTTTCTGTGAAGAAATTTTCCTTAATATCCAACCTAAAACTCCCCTATGCAACCATTCCCTCTCCTCCTGTCCCTGTTCCCTGCGAGCAGAGCCTGACCCCCCCTGGCTGCCCCCTCCTGTCAGGGACTTGTGCAGAGCCACAAGGTCCCCCCTGAGCCTCCTTTTCTCCAGGCTGAGCTCCTTTCCCAGCTCCCTCAGCCTCTGCTGGGGCTCCAGACCCTTCCCCAGCTCCCTTTGCCTGTTTCTGTCTGTGTGTCCCCAAAAAGAAGCATCTTACCCATTGGCAGGAAGTCAGATTTCACTTGGCAGGGTAGAAACTGGGGAAGAGGTGGGTATTTTAGTATTTTAAGTAGTTTTGTGAGCAATCCTGCAAATCACCCCTCAGAACGGCGCAGAACTCTCCGAGATATTTTTGGTAGGTTACAAAGTGAAGCCAATTTCCTTTCAGAGGCAAATCTGCTTGCTCGTCTAAAACTTCAAGGATTTGCAAAGTTATGTTTCTAAAGCAAAGAAAATTTCATCAAACTCCCAAATGAAAAAAACTCCTCTTTATCCATATCAATCCATATTCATTACTAGTATGAGGAAAGACTCCATAGGGCTTGCAATGAAACCAAACTTCAGAATTCCTCGTGGCACCCCCAAGCTGAAGATCTGTAGGTGAATTGCTGTGGCTTTTTGTACAGTATATGATTTCCATATTGTCTGACATGTTTTCACTTGACATCAGATTAGCCAACCGGTTAAATATTGTGGTTTCAAAGTGTTAATTTAGCACGCTTGCAAATTAGAATTTTAACATATTTGGAATTTTGATGAGACTAAAAGGCAAATTGTAATGTTTAAAGCAGCTGATTTTAGGTGCAGTTCAGCAATTAAGTTAATTTCGAGCTTTCTGATGCTGAGAAGGCCACTCAGGGCTGATAATAGCTTATTTTCTCAGATGGAGATTGAGGAGCTGCCTACAAACTTTCAAACGAACACATGTGCTTGATTTGTCTATTTGTATTCAAGTTTACCTTTTCTGGTTGTCAGTAACACTACCCCACCTGCCCTATAGTGCACAGCCTGTAGTGCTCAAACCTATTTGGAAAATCATGTGAATAGGGATTTGCATCATTACAATTTCCTTCCCATTTAGGAAGCATCTGCTATATCTTTAAAAGTAACAGGTTTGAAGAGGCCACAGGCTGTGAAACAGACTAAACCATTATTAAAATGAAACAAAAACTTAAAAAAAAAAAAAAAGCTAGCTGGACCTAATTCAACAGCAGTTTCAACTTTTTTTTTTACTCTTTTTACCTTGAAAAGGTTAAAAGCATTTGGGTCCTTGTGGAAAATGTAATTGCATTTCAGCCTTGTTTATGTGTGAATCTAAAGAATACTGATAATCTGCACCGTGAAAAAGTTCTGTTCCTCTGCTCACAGGCAATCCTTCTTGTTCCTAACAGGTCTTTCTATTAAGTAAACAGTTAAGGCCTAATTGGAGCTTTTATCTGTACCATGTCACACTAACTGATCAACCACTGCTAGCAGTCATATAAATGTTATTTTAAGTACCTCAATTGTACAGATCCAAGTACTGCAAGGAATGAGGGAAAAGCTCAGCTGCAATTTTTCTCCATAACAAATAAAAAGCAAAGTTCTGTGAAGATGTGCTCAAGCAGGTTAAGTTAACAGTATTATCTTGCTAACCTTCATGCATGTCATTTCCAAGGGCAGCTGGAGGTTTTGTCAGGGGAGTAGACTTATCCCTGGACATTTCTGTCTCTAATTAGGTTTTCTGTTCTTTTGAAGGTGGGCAGCGCCATCGTGATGCTGCTTCTTTGCTGTTTATCTCAAAGGAGAGCTCTGAAACGAAATATTTCAGCCAGACTCGGTCCTTTAATCTGCCTGCAGGATCACCAGGAACCCTACATGACAAAAACATCCATCTTCCATGATTTTCCTGAAGTGGGACACAGTCTCCTCCCCAGCTTCTCTCTGTTTCTCTGCCCGAGCCCCAGCTTTGCAGGGAAAGAAAACAAACCCTGTTTAAAGAATTGTTTTAGACAAGCAGGATATTTTGTTTATGTGTCTGTTTGCTCCATTCCCACGTCAGTGCCTGGAAGTTTGACTTTGCCTTCTCCTGAGCCCCCTTTCACACATCCCAAATGTAAAGAGAAAATATAACTTCTTTCCAAAACCACTCAGCACTGGGTTGTTCTTGCTTTCAGTGGGAGCAGGGTTTAGCCAGGGCAAAGGGAATCCCATCCCACTCTGTGTTAGGAAACAGGGTCCAGAACACTTGTGTTGCTTCTGAAAAGTTACAGCCTGGATTTTCAGGCACCGTTCCTTTGATTGTTTTTGCTTCTCTCTCTACATGTCCCCTGACCCAGAAACAGAAACTTCATTTTTTCCTGGTAGTATTGCTGGTTTGTACTGGCTGCCAGGCACCACAGAGCTCCTATCAGCAGGGTTGTTTTTATACTCATTAGAAAATTGTGTTTCAGGTGTTTCAAGTGAGGTTTTGGATCCTGCAATCTTGAACACTGGACTTGGGAGAAGAACCTGGCTTTGAAAGAGTGATAGCAACTCCGTCCTTGAACACCAGGCCTTTTAAAATTCTCTTCCATCTGGAACTGTCAAATTAATGGACCTCTAGAAAACAGGTTGTGGGGCTGCTCCTTGTCTCCAGCAGAACTGAATATATCCCAGTGATGCCTTAGGTTTTAACTTTTCTCTGTTCCCAGCCCTGCCCTGCCCAGTGTCACTCTGCAGTTCCCTGGAGCTCGTTCAGTGCTGTTCTCTCATGCTCACACACACACAACAAAGCCTCTCCAGCTCTCCAAGGACACCCAGACCCTCCTAGGCCCAACAACTGCAAACCACAATCTTGGGGACAGGGGGGCAAGCTTGGGCAAATTCCATCCTTGCCTGGGCTCTGCTTGGGGAATTGATGCTGAGATCCAAGTGGGAAGAACTCGGGAGCTGTCCTTGTCCATGTTGGGATGCACTGAGGCAGGAGCCTCTGGAGCCCAGAGTGTACCTCTGAAGGCCTTTCCAATCAATCCCTCCTTTATTCCTTTATTCCTGTCTAGTCTCTGTATCTAGATAGACATTTAAGGCATCACCAGTGATCTGGAAGAAGGAAAGATGAATGCTGAAGCCCACCTCCCTACAGCTGAGTATCCCAGCCATCAGCTCATGGAGTGCAGCTCTCACAGAGAGCAAGGACAGAGCCTGTGGGATGGTGGAACGTGGGAGTGGTGGGGTTGTAGCTTCAGTGGGGTTTTTTTGCCTGGTAATGGTACTTCACTCATGTTTTGTTGGCAGTAATGCTGACCTGTGGCTCAGATTCCTTCAGGAACACTTAGAGGTTTGGTCTCAGCTGCTGTGGCCAAAGCTCTGACCCCTGTGGTGGGGATTTGACCTTCCCAGCAGAGGAGGAATCACTGAGATGTGACAGAGGGACTGCTGAGCTCTTGCTAAACCGAGAGGAATGGCTGGAGTAGTTCATTCCTCGCACCAGCAAAGGAACCAGGATGCTTGGCTGGGCTGGGGCTGTGTTTGTGCAGTCACACTGGAAGTGGGAATGTGGAGCTGCATAGAAGGGTTCCTACACACACACACACGAAATTCCTCTTTACTCATCCTTTCTGTTCCAAGGGGATTCCTTTTTCCTTCTCCAGACTTTTGCTGAGGCTGGGGAGGTGTCCCCTTTCAGGGAGGCTGGCTGACACTCAGAGCATCACCCAGCTCCATTGTTTGCAGGAGCACGATGAAACTTTTGTGCCCTTGGTTGAGCTCCTGCCCCGCGGCCCCGAGCAGATCATTCTCCTTGCAATTAGTATTCATGGTTAGCTGAGCAGAACTCCTACAACACATCTGCCCTGCTTTGAAGGTTAAGTTACACGGTTTCAAAGTGGCCAGAGGAAAGGTTCCTATATGAAGGAGATATCTGGGAATATCCATTGTCTTTTTGTGTGTTTAATGCTTGCGTTTCAGGCAGGGTTTCCTTGCTCTTTATTCAGTGCCTTTTAATTCAGCACACGATAAAGTGGGACAGAGGGTAAGAACACTGTGATTTTAAAATTTTCCATTGAATTTTTTTCTAGGTTTTCGGTTGCTTTCTTGGATTTGGGATAGGAGGTGGTATTGTTACTTCTTCAGAAAATTTGCATGTGTTATTTTTAAAGTTTTTGTGGTTTTGCAAATGTAGCAATCTTTTTTTTTTTTCAATATTCTATGTACAGAGACCTTTATATATTTGACCTTCAGAGAAGCATCATAGAATCACAGAATGACTTGGGTTGGAAGGGACCTTTAAGGGACCATCTGAATGATGATATGGCCAACATGTTGCATAAATGTGTGTTAAATGTGTGCATAAATCTGTGCTGAAAATATCTCCAGGTCAAAACTTCTCCTTGTGTCTCCTATGAGGACAACCTGAGAGAAGAGAAGTCTCCAGGGAGACCTTAGAGCCTCTTCCAGAACATAAAGGGACTCCAAAAGGGATGAAAAGGGACTGTGGACAAGGGCCTGGAATGACAGGACAAGGGGGAATGGGTTTAAGCTGAAAGTGAGTAAATTTAGATGGGCTGAAAAGAGCAACAACCCTTGCTGGCAGCACAGTCTCTTTATTGCAGCCACTGGGTCTGGGAAAAGATCTCAAACTGTAAAACAAGTTTTTGTTGCCATGCTTGACTTCATCTCTGAAATAAATTGTTTTAAGGCATCAAATTATTGGGATATTTCATTTTGGCAGGGGCCTGTCAGTGTGTACATGGCCCTCAAAAGAAATTTGTTCCCTTAAGAGATAAACTTTAAAAAAAAGGATTATTCTATTGGCCTGTGTGGTAAAAGGATGGTTTACCTGGGTTTTGAATGGAGAGTTATGAGTCCAGTGTGACCAAAATACCAGGAAAAGTGTATCAGAGGTGATCACTTTTTCTAATGTAAATCATTTAACATCGGTAATTTTCCTCTGTTGCTAATGCCATTAGTTATTTTAGAGGTAAAAAATAAAAGGATGTTTTACCTGCCTTTTTTAGAAAAAATTTTGCTAGCTACCCATAGCTTAACTTAATGATTTGTATAAGTGATAGTAATTGCTGAAACTACAGTTGAGTATTATTAGCTATAAAATGAACATGGTTATATGTCCAACACAACTAGCAAGGAACAGAAATGCAGTTGTATCCAAGAGAAAATAATTACAGCAATAATCAGTGTAATTCATGATAATGGCTGAATTGAATTTCACACCATAGCTCCAAGCACTTACATTTAATGAATGTAGTTTGTGCTTGTTTACTAAAAAGGTTTTTAGCAGAAAATCGATAATGTAACTTCAGTGTTTCTAATTGCAAATGCAATTTTTTTAAAAAAGTGGTGGTTCAATAAGGATTCTGTAGGGAAAATTAAGGTAGCTGTTACTTTAATTAGGCTACCTGTACATTAGTGCTATACTTCCTTAATATTTATTTATTACTCCATATTGATTAAAATTGGTTTGCATTCCGTTTTTAAGACTAGCTAATGTAACAAACATTGAAACTTTTCAGCAGGTGCTGGCTGTGACTAAGCAGATCATTTCTAATGGGACTGTCCTCACAAAGAGCATTAAAAGCATTATCATAGCAGCAAGGAGATACAGCTCTGTCTGCAGAGGTGCTTCCTATGTCTTGAATATAAAAGAGTTGCCTGTTCTTCACATGGAATGGCAGAATGAATAAAGTGATTGGCACTTGGTGGTATAATTATAACTGCTTAATTGGTCCAAGCGTTTTCTCGGCCTCATTTGTGGTGAGGAAAACTGCTGGGTTTTAAAGTGAAAAGGAAGCTGAGGAATGCAATGCCTCAGGGGAATTTTTCAGTTCCTTGGCCTTAAAATCTGTGCTGTGGTCTCAGAGGAGGTTGGAGAGGGTACCTAGAGGTTACTGAGATGTGCAACTCTAACAAGGATAACCATAAATGATCCCAGAGATGGATTTATGGGATTAAACACCACGGTGCTACTTTTACTGAAGTCAACAGCAAATCTCCCACTCCATTGACCAGTGGATGATGATGACTGGTGCACCTCTGAGGCTGGGAGGTACCAAGGGACTGAAGGCAGAGCATTCAGAAAGCAGAAGAGAGAAGGAGCAATCAGAGGTGGAGTTTCTGGAGCTCAGCCACCTGCTAATGCAGGTTGGTTTTACCTCCAGGCTCTTGGAGACAAAGCCCTAGGTTGATGAGGAAAGGGGAAAGAGCTGTGAATCCCTCCTGAGTTTTCTCATACAAGTAACTGGACCACCTTTACATTCTGCAGGGAGGGTTTTGAATGGGTCAAAAATCGTGGTTAGTGGAGATGTTTTGTCTTAAAATCATAGAACCACGGAATGGTTTGGGGTGGATAAAGGTCACCCGGTCCAACCTCCCTGCCATAACAAGGAACATCTTCACACTGATGAGAAGAAAGTTGTTAAGTCATGGATCTTCCAAATCCAAGGTGATCTTCCAGCTGGAGGGGTGTCACTGCCCAACCAGCAGCAATAATGTTGTAGCTGGACTTAAACCGTGGCAGCAAATGAGTTGCAGTTCACCAGGAAAATATTAAACGGCACGGAAGGGTTTAAAAAAATAAACCCTGATCACTCAAGGTTTGTGCTCTGATTATTTTCTGCGGCTGCCTGCCCTCAGTGCTAGAACCAGCACCACATTTTCTGCTGGGTTCAGTCAGGCATTTTACTCTACAAAAACAACTAGCTCCTTTCCAACCAATGATTACTTGTAATTATGCTTTCCCCTGCCATTATTCTAATAGACTGTCATGCTGCACAGAGGAGGCGTTTGGAGGCTGCTTTTATGGATGGACTGTTGGAACACTTAATATAGCTCTATTTTTGAATTATCAGGTTCTATCCTTTTGAAGTCTGTGTTAGTGGAACTCCTATTTATGAAATGTGCTGTGCTTAAAGGTTTGCTATTGATGAAGAGGTCCAACAGAGGCCTTTATCGTAAGTACTGTAGCATTCTCCCTGAGAAATAAATAGCCTTGCTAAAAGGTATGTTGTGTACCAAGGTTGCAAATTATCAGCCAAGCACCTTATAACTGTATACTTCAAAAATACCTTTCTGCTTTCTGTTTGTTCTCCTTTTTCCACAACATGAGCAGTGATTTTAAAAACCCCAGAAGGAAAAAAACCCAGAAACCCAATCTGTTGGCTCTTTAATTGGACAGCATGTCCGCAGTGTAACTCTTTAATATACATATATACCTTGACAGGAGGTGCTGTTTACAGGTGTGTCATTCTCTGAGTTTTGGGGAAGTTTTCAGCTCCCACTCAGAGAGTGATTCCAGCTGCTGATTTATGGCAGAATTTCATCTCTGTGGCAGCCCCACCAAAGCTGTGAGCTGAGCATTAGTACAATTATCTAGGACAGGGTAATGAGAACCACATCATATGTACAGAAAAGATGAAAAAAGAGAATCAGGTATTTTTAGTCCATAAATGTTTACAGTCAAAGTCCAGGGAGGAGGGGTCTTTGCACCTTCATTTTTGATTTGAAATTACTGGGAGCTCAGCAGTGCAAGTTACTGCCTGTTCTTCCTCTCTTTCGAAATGAGCTCCTAAACCCTCTCTTTAATTCTGCCACTGCTCCATATCTTCAGATCTTTGGAGCTAAAGACAAAGTGTGCCCATGATAGGATATACATTGATTTCTCTATCTGCTGCTCAGTTGTATCCTGTTTAAGACCAGAATGAACTTGATGTCGATGGAATTGATTTCAAAAATTAAAAGGAAATAATAATTTTTTTTGTTAGTTACTTTTCTATTATCACAACATGGTAACTTCTGTGGGAGCTACGACATCCAAACATACATTTCCTCTCCTTGGGAGCCCATTCTTAGGGTTTGTTTGAAGACCTGGAGTGTGTGCCAGGACTGGGGACCACAATTCCTGGTGTGCTCCTGGATCTGGGGCGGGCAGTACCCCCAGCACGTTGGGATGTGTCCCACAGAGTGGGATAATCCTCAGAGGGGACGGTGTGGGGACAAGGCAAGAAGATGGTGAAGGGGCTGGAGCCCCAGGAGAGGCTGAGGGAGCTGGGAAAGGAGCTCAGCCTGGAGAAAAGGAGGCTCAGGGGGGACCTTGTGTCTCTGCACAAGTCCCTGACAGGAGGGGGCAGCCGGGGGATGGGTCAGGCTCTGCTCACAGGGAACAGGGACAGGAGGAGAGGGAATGGCCTCAAAATGAGCCAGAAGAGGTTTAGATTGGATTTAGGAAAAATTTATTTGCAGAAGTGATGGTGGAGGATCAGAACAGCCTGCCCAGGGCAGTGGTGGAGTCCTCATCCCTGGAGGGATTTAAAAGCCCTGTGGATGTGGCACTTGGGGACATGGGTCAGTGCTGGCCTTGGCAGTGCTGGGGGGTGGTTGGGCTCGATGATTTTCAGGGGGCTTTACCAGCCTAAAGGATTCTGTAATTCTATGATTTTATGACAAGAGCAACACCGAGGGAAGCAGTGGATGCATGAAAAGAGGAGGATGCCGTGTGGAGGGAGTTTCCATTTAACACAACAAATAAGGCAAGTCTTGCTCTAAAGTGTTTATCTGGAGTTTTTCCTTTGGAGCCGTAATGCATCAGAGCCCTGACTTTGCACTCCCACATTCATCTTTGCTTATGTATTTCACCCTCACCGATGGCTTTCCCCTTAAGCCTGTCTATTTGCCTGTAGATTTGACAGATGACAGCTACTCTTTGGGATGTTGGATGGCGTTTGTACGGCTATGATGCCAGGAGCGTTCTGAGCGCTGGTGTTGCATATTTATTGATCTCCATATTCCCAATAATCTGATGCACGTCACATTTGACAACATTATGTGGAGAGGTCAGCTGTATGGGGCTAATGAAACTGTTTCAAAGATGGATGTTGTTTTCCACAACATTAACCTTGCAAATAGCTGTCACTAGTGCATTTCACTATGGGGCTTGGCGTTTGAGAACCTCCCTTTTTTTATTGTTGATGTTAACATTAAACAAAACCTGGAGCCATTAAATCTCAGTATTTATATACAATAGGAAACATGGACGACATGGCATCACTCCAAATGAAAATCTTATTAACAGCACACGGTGCTTGTGGCAAAGTCCCCAACAATCTGAAAATTGGTTTGGCTGTCTGAAATGTTTGACAGATTGGCTAAGGATGATGTAAAAGGACTGAACAGGGAACAGCTGAATTCTAAGGATTAAAGTGGCAAATAGAAAGCCCTGATGTAATCAAAAAGCACATTGCACTTTCATATTTTACTGCGATATTACTCTGCTCACCAGGAGCTTATTACATCCAGGGCAATATAAAATTTAGATTACCTTTTTATTTTAAAATTATTTCACCAGCATGTGTAATGTGATGAGGAACCATTCAGTTTCTAAAGAGGTCTCTTGAAGTTCTTTTTTCCTTAAAAAATACTCCTATGGTGATTTCAATATTTAATTGTAGGTTTTCTGCTGTCATGCTGAGGCACTTCAAAACAGGAGTCCTAAGGGCGATAAAAATAATCCTTGGAGGCCCCTTTTCCACATTACAGTGTTTGAGAACAGTTGTAGTAACTCTTTTTCGATGTCATACTGCATCTTTTGTAATGTAAATTTTGCACATACTTGCAAAGCACAATTCCAAATACGATTTTGATAGGCAAGCAGTTTAGGAAGGTTTGTGTTGGCCATCTGAGCTGCAAAGTACCACATCTATTTACAGTGTCTTCTGGGACTTCAGGCCTTTTTTAAGTGAGAAGGAAAAAACTCAACCTTCATCCCTCTCTGGAAGCTCAAGATTGTGTTTTAATATTTTAAAGAGCAGTTGGCAAATGCCAATAATAAAACCCATTGAGAAAGGGTGAAATGCTGACCCGTGCACAGAGTAAAGGTCAGATGGCAGTGATAAGGAGAGCTCAGTGTGCCCTCCCAATGTTGTTGTTGAGGTAACTTGGGCTGGAGCTGTTGCAAGGTCTCCCTGGAGCAATAGCTGCTCTGCAGCTCTTGGTGCAGGCAGTAGTTTTGTTGTTTAAACTTGCTTTAATAAAGTCATGGACGCTGATGCAGGCTCTGCTGGGAGGTGGGATGTGGTGGTGAGAAAGGTGGTGGTGGGTGTTCAAATCATCAGCTGATAAAGGCACCAGAGGGGCATCTCCTGGTTGAGTGTCATCAGAGCATGCCCTTAAATCATGGAATCATGGAATGGTTTGGGTTGGAAGGGACCTTAAATCCCATCCCCTTCCATGGGCATGGACACCTTCCACTGTCCCAGCCTGCTCCCAGCCCCAGTGTCCAACCTGGCCTCAGACACTTCCAGGGATCCAGGGGCAGCCACAGCTTGTCTGGGCACCCTGTGCCAGGGTCTGCCCACCCTCCCAGGGAACAATTCCTTCCCAATATCCCATCTAAACTTATCCACTTTCATCTTAAAGCCATTCCCCTTCTCCTATCACTTCATGTTCTTACAAAGGCTCCCTCTCCAGCTGTCTTGTCTCTCCCTTTCCTGGAAGGCATTGCAAGGTCTCAAATGAACCCCTCCAAATTAAAGGGTAAAAAAGTTTGAGAAGTAAAAGACTCAAGGCAACTTTTAAAAAAGATGCTGTCTAGCCTGAGCTTATAATAGGTTGTGATTCATGGAGCTTATTGTGAATGGATCAGAAGTTACATGTTGTCTCTAACCTCGCACCTGGACTGTCTGAGCACTCAGAGTGGAGAGGGGAACTTTGGGGGTCAGGAGGAGAGCTCCTGCTGTCTGGAAGCAACTCGTGATGAAAAATCTCCAAAGGGTAAGGCAGATGCTCAATTTTTAAACCAAAGAGTCAATGAAGTGCAAATTACCCTAGGAAAACACTTTCTGTCTCTATAGAAACTTCCAGATATTTGGGCTTGTTTTGACAATTTTCTCAAGATATGGTCAGGAAGGAAGAGGGATGGACTTGTTATTTGATACTTACTTTATAGCACATCTTCTAACGTGCAATTTGCTTCTTAAAAATTTGTTAGGAAGACAAATATTCACAAGTCATAAGAAAAAGGTCTCTTCCCTCAATTTTTGGCATTTTCTTTGGTGTGTGCATTATTTATTTAGTGACTTAGGATAAAGTCATGGAGAATTTCTCCAAAAGTAGGATCTAATGCCAAGTGAATGTTGTAGGGGGAGTTAAAACAGATGATTTATATTTATAACACCACTTAGTAATGCTTAACATTGTTAATTGGAAAAACATTCTCCTGTAGTAATTCTCAGGTTGTGCAGTATTATTGTCACATGAAACTGTGCAAAAATGTAATAAGTACATTTCTATAACATGATTTCTGATATTGCTAAGCTCACATGCTATAAAATATTAAGTGCTCACCAAAAATTAATCTATGGAAAAAAACCCTTTTTACTCTAAAAACTAATGAGCTATGATTTTGTTTTATTTGTCTTTTGGGTTTAAAGCCTCCAGATCTGATTTTCAAGCTCTTTTCTGAATCCGAGGGAGTTAGTTTATTTGCTAAAGAAAATAGGGAGAGGTCAGCAGAGCCTCTCACAAATACAAAGGCTCCGAGAGCTTGGACATTAAGATTTTGAGTGATTCTGAAACAAAGAGCTTTAACTGTCAGCAATGCTTTAGAATTTTTAAAAAATATAAAATCTTTTTAAAGATATTATCTTAACAGCTATGTCTTCTTGCTGTAAAAACATACATTTCTGATCATGGAGGCAAGGTTCTACCACAACAATGAATCTGTCTAATGCTCCCTGTCTATCCTGAGGTTTGGATCAAGGACCACGTTTTTCCTTGGCTTTACCATTATGACCTGGGATAATTTTGTCCCCCCTCTTATTTTCTGTGAGGTGCAAATTTTCCAGCTTGCAGCTGGAGCCTGGGTGTGCCCCTGCACATTTTGGGTGTGTTGGTAAAGCACACAGAGGCAAGGAGAGGCCGGAATGAGTGCTCAGGTGAGGGGGATCAGGTCTCTGCTCTCAGAGAGGTAATTTGAGAGTTGTATCTCTGTCTGTAAGAAGGTGCTGTAATGCTCTGCCACTTCATCCTCCAAAACTCAGAAATATCTGGCCTTAATATTGCTAATGTCTCCAAAATAGTGCTTAGCTGGGGCTTCAGGGGTGGAATGAGTCTGGTTCCAGGCCTCTGGACAGAATCAAATTTATTCCTTGGGGAACCTCGTCTTTGCCTCAAGACCTGCAAAGTGCTGTGCACCATTCCCAGATTGTTCAGTAACTTGCAGAAATGAGCCCATATAAAGCATTAAAGGACTTCAGAGCCTTGTGTTTGATTGTGTGGAGTTAGAGAGAGAGGAAAGATGTGAACAGCAGGGCCTGGGACAGAGACCAGACTTAATGGGGAGCACTAAGCAGAAGTTCCTACCTGCTGGGAGAAGTGAAAGTGCTGCTGGGGTGAGGATTTCAGGGTTTGCACCACAGTCCTTGAGACCTCTTCATCAACTAATTGTTTATAAAGGGCAGGATTCATCAGTTGCTTGTCTAAAAAGTTAGGTGGGAACTGCTATTTATGCTCAAGCACAACCTCGGGAATCCTGCCCTTTGCAACTTCTCCTTGGCATCACCTCAAGGATGCTCATCTGATATCCACTCATGGGAGCTCAGATCTGCTTTTCTGCTGGGCCCTGGCTCAAGGATCTGGGCCTGGCAGGCAGGTGAGAACCTGATTCCATCTCTGATGGGAGAGGGTGTTCTTGCTTTATAATGTGTCAGGGAATCAGGACTGGATGGGATATCAGGAATTTTCTCTTTTTACTGAAAAGGTTGTTGAACAGCAGAACAAGCTCACCAGTCAGGTGTTAAGGCTGGGGATGAAGAAGGAGAAAAGAGAGAGGCAGGAAATCGTGGGAGCTACTTGCTCACGTCACCTTTCCAAGAAGGATGATATAATAATGCAAAGAATTACAGCACTGCCTTTCTGGCAGTGCTTTCCTGCTCTGGTAGCACAAAGGTTGGATCTACACGTGCAGTGGGTGCTCCCTGGAGCACACACCAGGATGCCACAAGAGCTGCAGACAGATTTCTGTCCTGGCCAGGATGGGATCTGGGTGTGCAGAGATGAGCAGGATGGATCCATGGCTGCTGAGGGTTTCGGTGTGAGCTCATCCTGGGGACACTGGAACCATCACCAGGTTCCATCACTGGAGCCATCACTGGAGGCAGACCAGGCCTCCCAATCCCCTGCCTCCTCCTGCCACGGAAATGCAAAACATTTGTGCATTACTGGGTTTGGTTTCGCAACACCACAACCTGTTTGTAGTTAGCAAGTGCAGCAAGCAGGCTCTTAAATGCAGGTTAAAGGCCTTGATGAAATGCAGAACACCTCCCAAAGACAACCTAAATTTCTGCCATTTTAAACTCCGCGTGGCTGGCGTGCTGGAGCAGCCCCCCAGGTTAATGAGCCGCGAGTTTAAACAGCGATTGAAGAAGTCGCTGATAAATACAGAGCAGTTTGCTTTTTGCCTTCCTGTTGCTTTCCCAGGCTTCCGAAGGCCTTCCACTGATGGAGAGCTTTTAATTTCACATTTTGGCCCCCACCACAGGTGATAAACAAAGGTTTCCCATTGCTGTGACTCGGGTCAGTGCTGTAGCCTCAGCGTCAATCCCGCTGCCTGTAATTACACACAAAAGGTTACCGGGATCCACGGCTAATTTGCAGCCTCTGTTTAGCAGAATTTAATAGCAGGTATTACTGGTGCAGCAGTAATTAAGGACCTTTGTCAATAAGACGGAATAGATGGCCACACTTTGTTGTAATCATTGGACTTTTGAGAACCCAGAGGAGTGAAAAGCAGTGAGAGGAGCAATCCATTTCACGAATAACATGGCTGTCCTTTCACCCCCCCACTCCCCCCCGCCTCCTGAAACCAGCAATGGAATAATAATTCCCCCAAGCAATGAAAGTACAGGAATAAAAGTACTTACCCTCCAGCCTGTGATTTTTTTTTTTTTTTTTTTAACTTTTTATTTACTCTACTGTGCTTTTTATTTGCTTCGGGCTGCATTTGATGAAGTATTGTTTAAACAGTGCCAAGCAAAATGGATATGGGGAGATGGAAAATAGAAAGAGGAGGAATTTTAACCAGGTGGATATATGCATTTGCCTTTAAGGTAGATGGCGTTGGGTTTATCAATTATTTCCTCGGGATTTTTTTTTAAA
>VZTN01027100.1:86054-152486 GCA_013400515.1 Erpornis zantholeuca | reverse complement strand
AAAAAAAAAAGAGAAAGAAATGACAAAAACAAGTGGCTCGGTGAAGAGGTGGAGAGAGTCATTTAGAGCTGTCTCTGCACAGAGGCGTTCAGCTGTAAATGGGTCGCAAACAACGAGCAGGGAGTGAAGTTGGTGCAGCGCTCGTGGCCCCCTCCTGCCCCCCTCCAGCACTAATGCAGCCCTGAATGGGCTGGCACTGGTTTGAGAGCCCCAGCACACACACACACACACACACAGAGCCTGGCCCAGGGTGCTGGGCTGGGGAGCTGCCAGCCTGGGAGGACACAATTCAAAGAGAGCTTTAAGGTGTACACTCCTCTCGGTAATTGGTGAAGAAGCTGCATTTCACTCCCCGCTTTTAATAGCGGTTTGAGTAGTGGCTCTTTATGAAGGCTCTTTTTTTTAAAGCAGCTTTAACTATACCCTTTCTGTCAGTAATGTCTGAAAAACTTCTACCTTTAATCATTCCTGGATCAGGCAGCAAACAAGCAGCTCCTTTTCCTTTTTCAATTACATGCTGGAAATTCAGCACAGATATAAAAAAGGAAGAAAGAAAAAAAAAAAAGAGGCATCTTGAGCCTATCATGTATTAAATGCTGCTCTTTGCTGCTGCATTAAAATAACACCAAGGATCTGGTTTCAGCCAACAAAAGCCAGAAATATAAAGTTAAAGCTGCAGTGCTCTTTTTTATCTGCTGCATTGTGAGAAGGCACTGTAGTACTCCTAAAACACTGGGACATTTTTCCATACCTGTGGGCGGCGATACTTCTCTAAGAGATCCTGACCTTTGTGATTCTGAAACACGTGGCAAATTTTTTAGAGCATCTTGTGCATGGGTTCTGCTTGATGCTGTACCTGTGAGGTATTTTATTTTATTTTGGCACTGCTCTTTCAAGAAGGGAGCCAGGAAACAGCAAAATGGTGCTTTGGTTGAATTGGTTTTGAAGGTCCCCACCTTGATGGAGGTCCCCAGCTTCATGAATTTGCTTATATAAGTCAGGCAAGTGGTCCTTAGTGGACATTTGCCCACAGTAAGAATAAAAAAAAAGGATCATTCCATGGAAGATCTAGGCTTAAAATATGAAGGAGGTTGAGGGTCAGGCTTGGTATGAACCAGGCAAATAATGAGAGAAATACCAGGGCTAGGAATTTTGTTCAGTATTTTTGAGCCAATAGTATTGTACCATAGCTCATATTTATTTTTTAATCCCAACATAAAATCAACAAGCTGTGGAAAATGCGAAGAAAATTCTGGAATATGTTGGAGAGAAGGGAAAAATGATGGATACAACCTTGTGGTGGATGAAGTTTGCAGCAATGCATTACAGTCTCTGTTGGAAAAGGTGTCACTCCTGATGGAATCAAAGCAGAAGAGCAACTCTTGGAAGGTGAAGTGTTTGGTAACAGCTCTGATGACACCAAGCTGGAGAATCACCTACAGAGTTTTGCTTCTCATCAATGCTGGTGTAGTCTGCAACAGATAAAACTGAAGAGATAACACCAACAGACAAGAATATCATTGCAGGATAATGGTGCCCTATTGTTACCCAAAGGTCCAAGGCTAATCTAGGACATTTATTTCCCAAGCAGGAGCCATTGATCTGGAAAGATATTTGTCATTGCTTTGTAGGGCAACCCTGCAGATAGTATACACACAGATATGAGATCTTGTGGTGGTGAGCTGGAGTGGATCAACTGGCTCCTGTTTGATGGGAATCCAGAGTAATCTGGGTTGATGGGTGTGAGGAGTCTCAAAAAACAGTGCCTATTTCTGACCTTGAGAAGTTGCCCCTGTGGAGCAAATGGGATTGAGGTGCAAAGGGCAAAGAAGGGCCAGATGTAGCCCAAACTGATCAGAAGGGTCCCAGATGTAGCCCAAACCCAATCTGTCCAGGACTGTCCTTCTGCAGCTTTGTCAGGAGGAGCCAGAAGGCTGAAGGCAAATCTGAAGGTCTGAGGTTCAAAGGTCAGTTCTGTTCCTTAAAGGAAAATGTATCTCCTGCAAGAACAGTTGAAGGTCAGTGTTCAATAGGTCACACTCTTTAACCTTTCTTCTTTTTGGTCATTTGATAGCCAAGCCACTTCCCTGTCAGTGCAAAGCATGTTCCATACAATTTCCATGGATTCAGTCCTGTGTGCTAGAAATGATCATGTGGATTTAATGAAAGATCATTTCAAGGTAAATTTATTTATGGTCTGTGAACAAAGTCTCATTCTTCCTCTGTCTCACTGCTCTTCCTACCTGAAGAGCCTAGGTATCTTCCTACCTACTTGCCACTAGTAATGGTTGATGTGATAGGCAAGAGCCTGGGGCTGACCCCATTTTTCCTACAGGTGTGTTCCTGGTTCATCTCCAACCTCAATCACCACTGAAGCAGCATCAACTGGACCCATAAAACTCCCATTCCTGGCTGTTGTACCAACTTTCCCATTCTTTGCATTTCAAGGTGTTGATGTGCTCCACCACCCTCACAGGGAAGAATTTTTTCCTGATGTCTGGCAGTGGGATGCCATTCCCTGTGTCCTGCCCCTCCATCCCTTGTCCCCAGTCCCTCTCCAGCCCTCCTGCAGCCCCTTTAGGCCCTGGAAGGGGCTCTGAGCTCTCCCTGGAGTCTTCTCTTCTCCAGGTGGGCACCCCTAGCTCTCCCAGCTTGTCCCAGAGCAGAGATGCTCCAGCCCTTGGAGCATCTCCATGGCTGCCTCTGGACTTGCTCCAAGAGGTCCATGTCCCCATTTTCCAGTGGGAATTTCACAAATTTAATTTTTCACAGTTTCTCAGAGAGTTTTGGCTGTGAGGGTTTGCGTTGTGACCCATGCATGGGTCAATCATTCTGACTGAACCAGCAGCAAAACCTCTGATAGAGCTGAACATCTGTTTGAGGAAAAAAAATCCTATTTGGGACTATCTAATCTGAACATCCTCAGCTGCTCTAATACAGGTGGGAATGGAAAACTAATTTTGCAAGCTTTGTCCTTAAAAACTTATCAATGGACTTGAGTTTAAAGAGGGATGTGTCCCCCCCTAAGATGTCTGAGGTGTGTAAAACCCACAGTGCAAGCAGGGACTGAACTGAAGGCCTGGGTCCTGAACAGAATTTTGGGTGTCTCAGACCTTTTATGTTGGCTCAAATTTACCAAAGGGGAAGGAAGCATCGATTTGGCCAATAATTCTGCACTAACACTGTGCTCTAATTGGTTTGAGCTGTCAGAGTGTTTTGTTATTCTTCATTGTGTTTCCCAGATGGAAATCACTCTGTCAGCTAATTTACAAGGGTGGTTTGTGTCTAACCATGGCGAGAGATTCTAGTTTTGCTCCTTTTTGCAACATGCTGGGTTCAGAGCTGGGGAGGTGAGATCAGATCTGCCCCTCAACCCCACTGGTCTTGTCCATGCAAGGTTGGTTGTTTTTTTTTCCCCCCCAATCCTGCATTTTTAATATAAATAAAAAATTTGATCTCTGCCACTGGGAAACTGCATCCCATTTTTTTTCCTAACAGAAAAATGGGAATAGGTTTCCTTTAACTAGTGGAAGGGTCTAGACTCTAAAAAGGTTTTTATTATTGTGTGCCCGGGGTCCTTAGTTTGAGACATTTATCTTGTGGCAAACCGGTAGGGAACTCGGAAGGCAGTATTTTGCAACTCCTAGACCCCCAGCTCTAAATAATGACTCCAAGCTGAAATTGAAGCAGGTGCATCATCTTCTTCATTGTGTCACTTTTAGCACAGACATTATGCTTTATGGGCTTCCACTATCCAAATAGTTTGTGCAACGGACCCTAAAAATGGTGATGCATCAATCAATCAGCCAGCCTTTATTGCTCCAACTTTCTTTACAGGAGGCTTTAAGCTGTATTATAATGCACGGTAAGGAGCCCAGCAGAATACAAATGCCCTGGAATGCAGCCCCATTCCCGTGTGCTCCCTTCCAGGGCTGGAGCTGCACTCTGAGGAATATCCCAGGGCATCAGTCACAGCCAGCCAAATGCATCCCTGGTGGAACCTCAGCGGCTGAGGGTGGCTCGGGGGCAGGGATTCAGCTGGCCCCGGTGGCTCGCACAAGCTCCTGGAGGGAGCAGGGTGGGACGGGTGTTAAAAAGGGCTGAAAATCACAGAGGTTTGGCTGAACTGGTTTTCCTGCCTGTTCGTACCAAGGCTGAGGGGTCTTCTTCTGTTTTTATGTCCTAAATGTGTGTGAAAAACGAGGTTCACTGTGCTGGTAAAATTTAAAGGGTTTAATAAGGGGTTTAATAAATGACAACAGGAGACGGAAATAAAGCAAAGGGTTAAAGTGGGCAGGTGCTTGGCATGCTGCCAAGAGCACACCTTGGCTCAGAAAACACTTTCTTTTAAATGTGCCAGCATATTTGCATATACACAGACTCTCATGCATGATTCAAATATTCCTTTTTTTGTTGCTCTTTCGGTTTCAGGATTCCCCCATCCTGCCTTTATTTCCTACTTGCAGGTCTGTTTAGAAGTTTCAGAATTCTTGTAGTCCTGTTCTGCAGACTAAGCTTTTGGATATCCTGTGCTCCACTTCCTGATCAATAAATCTTCCTTTGGGGTTCTGAAGTCTGCCACCGTTATCTTCATCCAGACAATCCAAGAGTCAGGGGGATTTCCTTGATTATCTTTGTTGTTACAAAAGAAGCATTTTACATGTCATGCTATAATCTTAAGAAAGACACATATCCCATTACTATTTCTAAGAAACTCTGCTTATGCAGTAAGGTTTTCTAACATCACATACACAGCGTCCATTTTAATACGTGTGAAAAGCCAATATTATAATATGTATTTATAACAATCTGGGAGGTGTGACCTGTACTGTCTGCTCCTGACCCCTGGGGTTTCAGCCCACACCATGTACAGCAGTTCCTGCTGGGTTCCTTCTGCCATTTCCAGTTTGTTTGGCTGCTTTGGTGTGGAAATATCTCACAAGTTTTCCATAAACATTGTGTGTGGGCATTAGCTTTGCCATCAGCAAGGACAGGAACATCCACAGTGACACCGAAATAAATGCAGATATGGGCATGGCCTGCTTTAGGGAAACATGACTGAAATCCAGGAATATTACACTGTTAGTGCAAGTGAACGAGTTATGGGTTATGACTTGGTTATTGCATGGAAACTTTGCAGTCCAGGCCTCGGGCTCGGATGTAAATGCCTTGGTTTGAGCTGGCAGTGGTTATGGGAGGTGATTGGATCCGTGTTAGTGCTTTCATCAGACACACAGACAAATAAATCTTGCCTTGAAGCTGTACACTGACATCTGCATAACTTTCTTTTATCGCCCAGTTCTCACAGAGCTCCAAAGAGTAACTTAGGAAAGGAGATTTAGGAAAAAAAAAAAAAAAGGGTGATCGTTTAGAGATAGAAAAAAAGAATTTGGCACCTGAATATAAAATTCTGTAGGTTGTATTATATGTTACGTGCAATACACAATGCAATACTTTAAATTCTTTTCAACAGGACCAAAGTTTGTGTAATGTTGTAATAAAAGTTGTTTGTAAATATGCAACCTGCATTTATTCTGCAAAACAGAATATTTCCTAATACTTATTCCTTCCCCAAATCCTCATGCTGCTCATATGAGCTCACGGAGTTTATTATACTATTTGTAGTAGAAATCTCTAATTTGATAATTCTCTAGTGAGTTTAATGAGCCTGAAAAGTGACATTTAGAGCTAGTTTTCTCTTTGTGCTTTGAAAAATGAAATACAAGTAGTTATCTGTTAAATGAGATAATTACAGTGCTACTTTGCTAAAGGCACATATTAGTGATTTTTAGCTTGTTTCGCTTAATTAGAGCTTTACAAAATGTAGAGTGCCAACCCGTTAACAGACCTGTTGGAACAGTTACTGAGACTGTGAAATAAAACCAGTTGTTCTAAACAAGTCACAAAAAGACACTGATGAAATGGCTGGCAGCTCAGGCAGAAATTTAAGCCTCGGCTGCATTAGAGCAAATGTAATAATAGCAGCAAGTAACCCATATTTTTAATTTTACTGATCTTTCTGCAATAATTATAAGGAACTTTTAATGTCTGTAATTAGAATGTTAGAGATAGGGTGACTTAGACCAGTGCTGCACTGTGAAAAATTGGATACTTACCATAATTGAAAATTAATCACTTTTCATTACCAGGAAGGGATGCAGTTATTACTTTGAATGGGCTAAGATGCATCCTATGAATTATGGGCAAACAAATCCATGTGGTTGAAGTTGGTGAGTTTGAGGCCAGTGTGTGGTGGGAGCACCTCTGCTGACATGATATGCTGGGTAGTGAAAATCAGGGTGTACTTGTGTCACTGGTAACTGCAGCCCAGAGTCTTTGCTTTGCTGGAAGTTCTGATGGAGAAGATCACTGAATTTTGTCAGTCATCCCCCCAGTCTCGTTGTTTTAAACAGATGGGCACAGTCACCTACAAAGCCAGATCGAATCCAACAAATTTATGCAGCCCTGGCAGAAGCTTCAGAGCAGGATTTGAGCAGTGAGGGAGGGAATAACCTGCGAGGTTTGTTCTGTGGGCAGGAATGGACTGTGGATCATTGCCTGTTAGCTGACCCATGCAGTGGCTGTGCAGAAAAGCTGCCTTTCCCTGCCCATGCCATGGGAGCTTATGGAAAGGCAGCTCCTCATCCCATGTAAACACTGGAATCTCTGGAGTTCAGGAGAGTTTGGTCTTTCTGGCAGCTCCACTGTGAATGAGGCAGGTTAGTTTTCTGCTTAGGTGGAAAAGATCTCATGTATTTCTTTTTAACCAGCCCTGCTCTTGTGCTGTGTGTCTTTTCTGACATGAGATTTATGACTTTAACCACCATGTGTGGCCCCCTCAGCACCCCATGGTGCCTCTGCATTTTAAAGGTGCCATTTTATGCTCAAAAGATGATGTGAAAATGTCACCATCTTGCTCCACAATTCTTCTCCTTGTGCGTCTGTCACCTATTCCAGCTGCCAAATGCAAGGGCAGCAGGCAAACAAAACCTGCTCCAGACATTATTTTGCAAGTTGGGAAATTGTCTTTTTGCCCAGATAGGGATTTCTCAAACCTCACCTAATTTTAGGAGCGACGAATGAGCACAACTGTGAGAGAGATGTTTCCCTTGTGCTTGGCTCTAATAGCTTTGTTCTGGCTGCAGCAGGAGAGGTGAAATAGGAGCTCTGGCTGTCCCTGTGGCTCCATGTGCACAGCTGCACTGTCCTGCCTCTGCACCTTCCTCTCCTGTCATTAGCCCCAGCAAGGATGTGGCTGCTCATGACTGGGTGATTGATGTCAAATGTAGTAGCAACATTAAATTTGTCTGAAATGGACAAAGAAAAGCATTATTCACTGTAAAAATCTTGTCTAAAGTTCCCATCTAGCCAGTGCTGCTCCTAAATTACATTTGTATGAATTTTAAAATGTTTTTTGAATTTCTTGGCCCGTGATTGTTCCCAAGGTCACAAAATCAGAAAGCTGGGAACTGAGGCTTGTGGTGAAAAATGTGCCTGTAATATATCTTCATATTTGCAAATGTATTTTATTGCTGTCCATATCCTGTGAGAAAAATCCAATGTTCTTAAAAGACAAGCACTGCTTGTTATAGAGACACTTATTAATGTTTATTAGAAACTCATTTCACTAACATCCATGGCTTTATTGGAAGTTCCTTAAGTAGCAAATCCAATTTCCTTTCTTATGCTTGTGCTTACTTAATTAACATCAAAAATTGAATGAGGCAAAACAAAGTTTGATATTCATTTTAATAAGTTATATAAAGTTAGCATAATCTCATTGAGGCCATTCTTCATCGCTCCAACTGCAGACACAAAGTGCCTTTGCAGCCGTTTGGGGTTTTACATCATATAGGTTAGATAACCTAGCAACTAACGAGAGAGCCAGGAGAGAAAGGAATTAATTTTCAGATAAACCCTTTATAGGCTGCGTTCCGGGGAGGCAGCACTCTGTGTGTGCTGGGCAGGGAGCTGGGAATGCTCGGACATAGAAAAGGGCCAGGTCCTAATCCTGGGAGGGTTTTGGCAGGAGATCTTCAGAAAAACATGCAGAAACCACAGGTTGTGATGGCTGTGAGGAGAGAATGCAGGGATCAGCCTTCAGAAGATCCTCCAGGAACCACAGGTTCTGATGGCTGTGAGGACAGACAGGGATCTCCAGGACTTTTCCAATGACAACACCTCTTGTGTGGGCACCCTCCTACCCTGGGGTGAGTTGGGCCCCACACGTGCCCCAGCTTAAGGCTGCTGCTGCTGCTGCACTCCTGTAAAAATCTCCCCCCAACCATGTGATGTCTGTTGACCTCAGAACAAACGTTATCATATTGGAAAGTAATGATAAAAAAATCCCCTACTACAGTAAAGCTATTATAAGCTGGAGTGTTTGTGCCATTACTGGGGAATATGGTATTGATTTTTTAATAAATTATGCCATAACCTACATTTTTGCCTTAGGTTAAAATTTAACACCAGAAGAAGGGGAAAGGTACAACACATGGATATCAGAACAAGTTTTACTCCACCCCAGACTTCAGCACATGCTTGAAAGTCAAGAGTGGAGGGCCTTGGTCACCATAATTTGTGATGTCCTTTCTCCCCTGGCCCCGTGGCAGGACTGAGGACACAGAGGAGCAGCTGTGTAATCCCAAGCAGGTTTGTCTCCTCTGCTGCCCCATTTCTCTTCCAGACTATGGAGGGTTCCAAAGGAAATTCTGACTCTTCCTTGGCTATAAAATAATCTTGCTCTGGTGGTCCTGCATATCAGCAAGAAACATCTCAAAAGTAATTTTATGGAAGCCAAAGAAAGAAAATCCAACCCAATAACCATTGGGATATTTTGATATTTAAGTGAAACATTTTTGTGTGAAAGTAGCTGAGGGTTTTCTTCCTAACTTGCATTTTTCAAATTTCTTCTTAGTTTTGGAAGGAAAAATCAATGTCCTCAATGTTTTATCTTTTTTTCAAGGAAGGGGGGTAAAACATTTAAGAGACAAAAGAAGACACTATTTGTTAGTGGCTAAATAAAAACATCCATGTGACTCTTGAGCTGTATCACAGGTAACTGTCACAGGTAAATGGGGATGAAACCCAAGAGTGTTTCTAGAAGGGCTTTCACAGCAAACCAAAAGCAGCTCCGTGTGTGTCAACATTCAGCTCAGAGAGAGAAGGTGGGGAGGGACAGACATTTCTGCTTTGGGTGGAAACCTGCAACTCCTGTGTTGTAACCTTTATTTCAAAAGTTGGTTTTTCCTCCCATTTTCTACCCAGTTAGCATCCAACAGCTGCTCTGTTCCTCCTCATTCACAGGAGGCCTAGCAATTGGATGTTTTCTAGGAGGTTCTGACGATATTGCTCCTTCACACAGATGTGCCATTGCATGGGTCAGAGGTGCCATAAGTAGGTATGGAATTACTGCTTCAAAACGATGGAATAAACACTTTGATGCAGGTACTTGTGCTTATTCTTTCACTCTTTGTGTATCAGGTGTAAATACCTGTGGATTTACTTGTGTGATGGTGTAAATACCATCACTGTGAGTATTCTTATCTCTGCAGATGCCCTAATTTGTAGCAGAAGGTTCATTAATGCAGATCCCTGAACTCAGTATCCACTGTCCAAGGAGACCAGGGCACCTTGAAGTGGAAATTAGCAAGGGATGCATCCCAACCTACCAGAAATACCCACGTGGGCAGGGTATTTGTACCCAATGTGTAGCAGGGTGAGCTGTTGGGACAGCAGCTGAGCACAGAAAGGGAATGAGTGATCCAGGAGAAGGACACGTTTCCAGAAAAAAGATGAACTAATGGATAGAATGGAGATGGACTCAGCAGCCCCACGAGTGAAAATGTGTTTCCTGTGACACAGATACCTTATTAATGCTCTGCTGGCAAGGGGCTGAACTCTCCAGGGTAACACTTTCAGCAATCTGCAATCACGAGTGCATTTGTCTCCCTAAAACCTGCATTTGTGTATCATCTCTACACAGATGATTAGAGTCTGCCATGGAAAATTTGCTCCCTCAAAGCAGGAATAAACTCAGACAATTTTTAGATACTTACAAAAATATCCTCTAAGTAAAAAATTTAAAAGTCCCCATTAGTATTAAACATTTCCTTTTCATGCTGTCAGTGCTGCCATAGAAAGAGAAATGTACCTCAGCTTGGCTCAAGCCTAAATTCCCTCTCTTCTTGTACTCTTTAAATAGCAGATTGTCAGCTTAAGAAACTTGTTGCTGGTGATGACTGAGATTCATGATCCATCTAAAAGAACTGGGAACTTAATGGCTGTTTTTCATATCCTGATAACCACATTGTACTCTAATCCCCTGGCTTCTAGTTTTGAATTCGTTTGGAGGCATTGTGCTGGCTGTTTCAGCTTTCAAACCCCATGGGGCCTGGTTTTGTGTTCCTCAGAGTGCTAAACCTGGCTTTAGTGGAGCTGCTCCTCACTTACACTCGTGGGAGAGGGGATGGAGGGGCTGCTGCCTTTAATGAAATCAAACAACTGCAGCCAAAACCAGGATTTTTCTCTTTAAGATACATGAGCACTTGTGGAGCTGTGCTACCTTGGAATACCTGGCTGGCATATCTGAGGCATAACACTCTAAAATTAAAAATCCTGTTTGAAAATTCATACTAATTAAAAACGGGGACACCTGAAGCCAAACAGAGAAATCAATGAACTTACAGGTCCTTCCTCAGTTAAGTAACGTAATTTGTTCGATTTGTTTTATGTGTCTAAGTGAAGAACCTTTTACTCACTTTGATTCATGGACAGAGGTTAGAAAATGGTACAGTAGAAAGGAAATTAACATTTAACCTGCCTGCCTGCATATCCGAGCTGATGTCTCAATGTGGTGCAGCTGTGAGTAAATCCTCCCAATAAAGCAGACACAGTGTCTGTAATATTCAAACAGCTGCTTGTGCCTCCAGGAAAGCTCAGACAGTCTTCTGGCTGTTAGAGACCAAATTGGGAACAACAACCTGAGCAGGATGTGTTTCTACTTGACATAAATCTGTGGTTTTTTAGTTAAAGTGCAAGGGGTTACGTTGTTAGCCAGCACACCTAACTGCAACCTCAGAGACTTAAACCCTGACAGTGCCTGTGAAAATTGCTAATTTGCAGTCTAGAGATTAAAAACTGGGTTTTTTTCAGACTAAAGTTATTCAAGAAGAGGCAGTGATAGAGCAAACCTGGAGTTAGTCTCTGTGATCGTGCAAATTAAACTTGAAATCTCCTTATTAATTCCAGTTTAGGATCAGACCTATTGTATAACCAGACTTGAGGCCTTCTACATGTTCTTCCACCCCCCTAAAAGCACATTATAACAGGATTGACTACAGCTCAGAGAGCCAATATGAAAAACATACTCAATATGATCACCTAATATTTAGCTTATATAATGATCGAGGTTTTCCTTCAACAAAGGGCACATGGGAGACTTGGTATCAGAAAAATCTGCATCAGTTGCTGAGAGAGTGGCTAAGAGTTTAAAATAAAAGTGCAGAACACATTTCTGATTTCATCAGGAAGCCTGAGCATCCTTCATGATGTTCCTCAATCTCGTTAGCACTTCATTATGTCCTGCCAAAAGTGTCTGCACTGCAGGCACGGTAAAGGTCAGCCCAAGGCATCTGAAGAACACCAGACACCTTTCAATTTTTTTGCTTTTTCTTGTTTGGGGTTTTTTTTTAATTATTCTTCAGGAGGACAAAGAGGGATTGTGAGCCAAGCATTTTGCAGTGCAGAGTAGAAAATTGAATAAACATCATGAATGCACCTTCTTTTCTTGCAAGCTGCAGTTTGCCATCCCCATTACAGAAACATGTGCCTTTGGATTTTTGAATGTTGTGATGGAGGTATAGCTTTATTTATTTATTTGTTTGTGGCCACCACTGCCATGGAAGCACTTGCAATACCACATATCCTCAATTCTGGCATCTGAGAGACAATCAGACAAGAACAGGAAGGAGATGAGCAGTTGTAAAAGAAGAAAGCTGGTGTTTATACCCAGTGATGTGCACCCTGAGTAATCAGCTGAGATGGGAAAAAAAAGGCAGAAAAGGCCTGTAACACTTTCATGGGTGTTTTGAGAAAATATTATGATGTTTTTTTTGAAGTTCGCCAGAGTGACACTGTGTTTAATAAGTAGGATTATTAGGGTCTTTTTATATTCGTGTATCTGCCTCCTTCCTGGCAGCCTAATCGTAGAGTATCAGAGGCAGGTTCACAAAATCTTGTTTCCTTGGAAATTTGAGGCCTGAATTCCTGGGAAGCTGGGTAGGATAAAAGAACCTATTGCTCCTGAAGAGCATTTCTGAGAATGGGGGCATGGGGGGGACAGGTACCAGTCACAGCTGCAAGCAGAGATGCTCCCTATGGATTAACACTCACAGGGGCTTGAATTTACCTGAATATCTGCCTCATTTTGTGGTGTTCACTATCCTCCTTGGCTGTACAGATGAGTTCTCTGCCATATTAACTATGTACTTTCAGACATTAGGATCAAGAATTTGGCCCCAGTCCCCGACAAAGCATTTTTCCATTACTCCAACAATGTGTGACAGCCTTAAAATTAGGACAACTGTCCCATTGAGGGACTCCCTGCATGTCTCTGATAGAAAAGGTTGTGGTCACCCCTCAGGTGGTTGTCTTCAGATGCAGATTTGTCCTCCAGGCTGAGCTCTTTGAGTGCTCCATTCCTCACCTGCTGTTGGTCACGGTGAGCTGAGCGAGCTGGAGTTGTTTGAGGAGCAGGTCTGGATGGAAATGAGTTCAGGAACTGTAGCTAGGTGTCTTAGGGAATGTGGACATGATTGTTTAATGGAAGAGTTTTGAGCTATCCAGGTAGGCCTCAGAATGTAGGCCTGTGTTGAAGTAATAAAGCCTGTTGCGCAACAAAAAATTCTAATTAAGGTGTGCTTAAGTTTTTAATAGAATAATTGTTTTGTAATCACGGTAAGTGTCTTAAAACTGAAATTGTTTGCATTCTTTCTCACTCCGTACACCAATTAGGAAGTACCTGTAACTGTAAGCTATCTGAGCTCTATATAATCCACCATTTCGAAATAATAAACAGAGAACATATGATTAACCATATTGGTCATATCATGTTGTTACTCTGTCCCAGTCCCCGTTTATGAAGCCCTAGTTTTAAGGAACAATCCCAGGACACCCTCACATCTGCAGGGTGGTGGCTGTGGCAAGCAGGGCCACGAGCCAGGGATAATTCTCCCAAATGAGGTGTGTGGGTCCCTCCCCATCACTGCTCTGAGCAGGGGGAAGAGGTTTTGTGCCTCTTCGTACATTTTTAGGGTAGTGCTTGATATTCTGGGTGCAGACTCTTACCAGTATTTATGGACCCAATTCCTGCAGAAATACTTTGAGGATGTGGAATGAAGAAAACAAAAAAATAAGATAATGTTAAGATACAAGACAGTGCCAGCACCTTCTACTGTACAAACACATTTCTGTTTCAAATGGGTTTTGGTTTTGTTCCTTTGTAACTATTATTAGAACTAATTTCAAGATAGTAGCTTCCAATGCCTTTTTCAGAGAGAGACGTGGAGTAAAGTACCTGTCTGTGGCAGAAAAGGAAAAAAAGAGAGCTACAGAATGGAGAATAATGGTGTTTGAACCAAAAGGAAAAACGCTGTGTATGTGCCGTTAGATGCAGCTTTTTTGTTTGCACTTCATTTGATTATCAGTATTTTCAGCCATCTCATGCATTAATACATCTCTGCAGGGAGGGGCAGGGTTCATAGCCTTTTCAAAGCATCACTAATGAGTGCCTTTAACTTAATAAAATGATCATTTGCCAACTACTTACCATAATGTGAACTAGATGCTTTCAGTCCAGAGATTAAAAGGAGTTTTCTTTGCAAATGCGCTGTAGTTGCTGCTACTGCATAAGTCATATACAGATATATATAGATACATACAATGTTCATCGGTTTGGGGTTTTTTTTGAAATCTTGAGATCTCTTAAAATAGGTTGGAAGGAGTTGTTAGAGTCTATATTGTTTCAATAATATATGGATTATCACTCTCTAAATACGCAATGACATAAAAGGCAATAATGCCTTTTATGGATCCCATGTGGCCTATTACACTAATGATCCATGAATAATGGGGTCACGGGATGAGTTTTGAACAGTGCCTTTCTTTGTTGGTTGTTTTTCTCATTTATTTACCCAGGAAAATTCAGTTTTAAGTATCTGCTTTTCAGCAAGGTCCTACCATTTACTGAGTTTTCATGTGAGTTAATGGATGCCAGAGGGGTCAAGTGACTTCCCAAAGGTTACACAATGAGTCACTGAATTTGTCTGGGATAAAATGCAAGAACCTCTGAGTTTTCTGTCTCTTGCTCTGTCTGATGCTGAAGCAGAGAGATTTCAGATCAGCATGACCTCTGATAAATCTCTGTTCCTGCTTCGAGGAGCAATCCCAGCTTGGTGCTCAGTGGAGAAATTTGAAACTCCCGGAGCAACATTTCCCATATTTCTCAGGGAAACAACCAGAAGGAGCAGAAGTGGTGCAAACAAGCTGCTTTGGTCCCTGTGACAGAGATTGTCTCAAATAAAACTAGACAACATGGAGTTAAATAAACACACAGGGAAGCCCAAACCCACAGTTTACCCAATGCTAATCCAAAATGAGAGAGTTTGTTTAGAGCTATTTATGTTTCCTGCCTTCCTGCAGCAGTGTTCGTTTCACTTCAGCTGGAAAACCTCCACATTATTCCTCTTGCTTAAGGAGGAGGAGTTACCTCCTCCCGAGGAGAGCCCTGGCACTGCTCCTCCAGGACCTTTAGAGGTGGAGGCTCCTTTTGGTGTGTCCTGGAGAGCATCACCAGCTTGTTCTGGATGCACTGCTGGAGATGATGAGCACAACTCACTCTTCCATCAACCTTGCTCTGGCCTCCTACCTCCTTCTCAAACCAGGAGGTCTCAAACCTCCTTCTCTGCCAGGAGGAGAAGGATTCCTGTGCTGAGCTGAGCTTGGGTGGGTCTCTTACCTGGCTATGCCCATGTTTGCCCAGCTGCAAAAATGAGCCACCACCTCTTGGTGCCTTGTCTCTCTTGATTTTGTGGGTATACAGAGCTCTGCAGCTCCAAAGCGTTCATTATTATTATTATTTTTATTATTACTAACTACAGAATATTATTTCATGCATTTAATGCAGTATAAAGCAATTACAGAATGTAAGGGATACGGAAATACAGAAAGATCTGCCTGGAATAATAATTTGATTCTGAAACTTTGTTGCTTAAGGACTTCAGGGTAAAATTGTAGTACAACATATGAGATTTTAATGAAATGACTCCCATTACTTCGAGTCTAAATGGACAAAACCTACATAACACATGGAAAGTCTTCATTTAATAAGCAAGTAATTTGTACTAGGGTATAGCTGTCAAATTCTAATTCATCAAACAGTGTTCAGCAGGGAGCTGGGAGCATTTCTAGCTCGTGTGCTCCCATATTTACACACCTCTGAGCTGGAAATCCTATCAGTTGTTTATCTGAAAACACATGGGGTGAATGCTGCTGCTCGTGGGTGTAGAAACACTGCAGAATATTCCTGAGAAATCAGACAAGGCCTCTCTGACCTGGCTGTAGTTCAGTGTTGCTGACTGCTGGTGGTTTTTTGGGGGTGGCTGCAGCACACTCAGGGAAAGGGGCTGAGGGCACCGAGCGTGTTTGAGCTGTTTCAGCACGGAAGGAGGTCACAATTAATTAATTAATGTCACTTACGACTCCTTAAGCTGTGCCTACCCTGAGTAAACACTCTGCTTTTTTTGCTTGTTTTGCCTGGGCTGGGAGCGAGCCGAGGCTGCTGCTGCTCTCTGTAAGAGCTGAGTGCCTGCAACCATCTTCCTTAAAAATAGATTTTAGACCCGCAGTGCTGAGGGGAGAAGCCACACAAAGCCTCGCTGACAGCCCAGTGCACACGCTGATCAGGGCCCTGCCTTTAAAACAGTTTGGGTTATAATTATATCTTTACAGCTAACTGGGCTATCCAAATGATTTTCCCCTCTCCCCCTCCCCAGCTCTACTGACCTGTGGCTAATGAGATTTGTGTTTCGATTAGTTGTAGAACATAAATTAACTAATCAATGAGAATGGATTCACATCCTTTCTTGTAAAAGAGCTCTGCTGCAGTGATCTGTATTTAATATTCAAATCAATTTCAAATTCTCAGGATGATTCTGCTAATATGGCAGGCTGGGACCCGCAGCATCTGCATCCTCGCCACAGCCTGTAAATATGGGATGTTTATGGAATCGCCCACTGACCTCCAAAGCCTTCTCTGGTCTCATTGATTTACTATTTCACTTAATAGTGATGATGAGAGGCTTGGGGGCTGGCAACGAAGCTGGGAAAGGCATGGGAGAGAGCATTTCCCCCTCGTTTACAAGGGTGTTAAAACTAAGCAGAAATCCCAGGACTTTGAAAAATGCTGTTTGGTTTTTACTCTGAACATTTTGGGTCCATTTTATTCCACCTCAAATTTCCCCTGTTTTAAGGATGAGGGTAAAATATGGTTATTACCCAAAAGCAGTTTTCTAAGGATGAGGTTCTTTCGTTTGTTTTCAAGATAGAGAGAACTTTATCTTTTGCCTTGCTGCAATTGTCTCATCTGTACAATTAAGCAGCATCTTGGCATAAAATGTGAAAATTTGTACAGTCTTCAAAGCATCTGTGGCCTTTATGGTACAAGTTCTGTTAGTACTGAAGCCACAGAAAATTAAATGTTCCCCAAAGAACTTCCAGATGTGTTTTATTCTAATAGGGTCATTATACAGTAAATTAAAAAGCAGGGTAAATGGAACTGTAAAATTTAAATTAGTCTAAAACCACATCTCTTTGCTTTGAACATTCATTTGTGGGGTTGCATTTGCAATAAATGTGAATTAGGCAGCTGCAATAACTGTTAATCATATATTTATAAAATAGTAATGAGGAAATGAATAGCAGAGTAAGACAGCTGCACATTTCTCTAATAGTATGTCAACTGTGAACATAATAAGATGTAGAAAATTGTTTGGTGTTATGCTGATAATGCAGCTGAATGTAAGAGATCACTTCAACCTCTTAACTTTACAGGAAATTATATATAAAATCCATAAAAAGCCATAATAATACATTAGGCCTCTGAATTGTAGTCAATGTTTTTCTTTGCTTTGATTTTTCTGAAATGGGCCATACTTTTCCCAAAGTAATCTGCCAAAGATCACTGAGGCTTTTGTTTCAGCCTGCACTTTATTCACCATCTTGCAGTTTCATTTAAAAGATAGTGCTCCTGAAAGCCAAAAAGTGATCTAACTTCCCTGCTCCAGGAATGCTCCCACATCCCCTTCCTTGGAAAATTTTTGCCAGGTTTTGAGCATCCCAGCTCTGAGCTGGGGTTATCACTGCTGAGAGCAGGGATTCAGTTCAGAACCCCACACAAGGCGGGAAGATGGGAAATTTAAATTTATATATATATAAATATTAGAGAATTTATATTTTTTATATATTTACTTCTGTCAAATGTATATATATCCATATATTTGAGACATATATATTTATATATATATATATTTGAGAGTAGTAAATGGTTGGTGCCATGACCTAAGGGCATCTGTCTGTCTTTCCCAGCCGTGGTAAAAATTATAAAGAGGTCAAGATAATTGCAAAAAAAAATAAGCCAAACCACCTAAACCCAAGGAATAAATTGAAATCTTTGAACAGCCCTTTAGCTCTGCTGCTTGTGCCAGCAGATGTGGCAGCCCTGCCCTCGTGCCAGGTGCTGCTCACTTGCACTGGCAGTTTTTAACCAGCCTTAATTGAATTTTGCAACAGGGTTGGGGTGAAGAGGAGAATTACAAAGCTAACAGGGAAAAAATTAGGCAAGTGCTGGGCTGCCAGGCAGGGAATAAGGTGCTAAATGTGTAATGGGAAGGCTGCCATGGGAAAGGTCACTTATCAAAGTGGCAGGGCCTTGCAGGGAAAAGCGAGGGAAAGAAATGAGGGACCCAGTCCCAGCACTGGCTGGTTCTCCTGGGAACAGTCCCTGGGATTTAATGAGCTGTTTACTGGGATGTGGCTTTGGAAGTTGGGTTAAAACCCCTCAGCTTTAACCCAGTGCTGGGTAGGGCTCAGCGAGGAGCATGGGGGAGCCTGATCCCCCAAACCAGCACCACAGGGTAGCAAACATCCCAACTTTGCTGCCAAACAAACCCATCTGTCATGAGAAAGCCCTGTGGAATTCATAGTGAAATCATGTAAGTTGTGTGATTTTGCTGTAAATAGTTTTTGTCTGGTTTTACCACTAATGTTTCTTGCAGTACCAGGCTGCGATGTAGTTTTGATTTTTCTGATGCACTCGCATTTTGAATGACACAACCACCTCCCCCTAATTTTTTTAAAATACAGAGAGAAAGGGAGACTGGAGGTCTTATAATCATCAGTTTCCCAGACTAAAATCCTTTCAGAACCCATGACAGACTTGAGAAGTCAGTCAGTGCAGGAGGAATGAACCCTCTCTGGGCAGAAAAGACTTTTCAATTAGTCCTGTGTGTTTAAGGGTGAGGTGAGGAGCCACCAGAGGTCTGGGTGACCTGGCCAAGGTCAGGAGCTCTGCAGCACCATCAGCTCTGTTGACCTTCTGGAAAACCTTTCCGGTCATTCACTGGACATAACCTTTAGCCTTCATCAAGCTGTTGCCTTTATACACAAGGCTTTTATTTTATTTTATTTTATTTTATTTTATTTTATTTTATTTTATTTATTTTATTATTTTATTTTATTTATTTTATTTTATTTTTTAAATTTTCTTTTATTTTGTCTTATTTATTTTATCTTATTTTATTTCTTTTATTTCTTTTCTTTTCTTTTCTTTTCTTTTCTTTTCTTTTCTTTTCTTTTCTTTTCTTTTCTTTTCTATTTTATTTTATTTTATTCTAATTTTTTTTTTATTTTTTATTTCTTTCAGTTGGGAGATGGCACAAATATTTTTGGCCATCTTAAAAACTATAGAGCTATTGCACAGTGGCCAGATAGGAACAAAAAGTGTCCTTGGTGTAACCTTATCAAAGGAAATATTGTTCATAAACCATCACCACATTATCCTGAGCTCTCAGGAGAGGCAGAAGGAGGGACATGGGATACAGATGGAGACATAGATACAGAGATGCATTCAGGTCGAATTCATCCTATAAAATTTTGGCCTTTTACATGCCAAAACAAAGCAAAAAATTGTTCTTATTAAATATAAATTAAAGGGTAAGCAATGGAAAATGGCTTGTTTTCAAATCTTTCCTTTTTTCTTCCTTCTTTGAAACAGACGGTTCAATTCTCCAGGAGAAGCAAAGTTCAAGCTCTCATTTCCCACTGTACATTTCTGTGTTAGTGCCTCACAAAATAGCAGTTCATTTCTGGAAATCCTATTACTGTCCACACTCAAGCAGCAACTTTAACAGATACATCTGTTACCTGGCAGCTTCTTCCTACACAACTCCCACCTCTGAGAGTTAAAGCTTATAGTTTTAAAAGGAAAATTGAAATAGCCCAATTTTGAACAATGCACATTTTGGGGACTGGGGGAGAAAAAGAGCACATGCCCCTGTCAGCTACAAGAGCCTCATCTCGCCTCACTTTCAGGTCTGGGCAGATAGAGAAAACAGAGTGGTGCATTATCATTATCTCAGAGATGTTTATTTGGTGTGTGGACACTCAACCAAAGAACTAATGCAATCAGAAAGTTAAAATATATGGGCTGGAAATACAAATTCATTAGACGTACACAAAACGTATGCTGCAGTGGATCTGTCATTTAAATTAGATTTTGACAATTATATGGATGGTCTGGTTGAGATGATATACGATTTGCTCACTTTGTGCCGTGATTTAATTATTGCAAGAGATGTGTGGAGTTAGGACCCTGTGCTTCTCTCATGGCCCTGAGCTGGAGCGGGGCTGGTCCAGCTGTCATACTCAGTGTTTGCTGCCTGCAAGATTTTTGTGTGTTTACACATATATATATGTATATATGTGAAATATATATTATTTAATTTTTTGCCATGAAACGAGCACGTGTTTGCACCCTGAGGAGCTGATGCAGATCTTTCCACTGACCTCACTGGGGCTGGGCCTCATTCCTTCCCTGCGCATCGCCCTTGAGATGCTCCTCATGGAAAACACATATTTTGCCATTCAGGATCCAAAGCAGAGCCAGGTCCCCCCCAGGCTGCTCCCAACCAAGACCAGATGCTTTTTACCTGTGCCCATCCTTTTCCTTCCCATCCTAGCCCAGGAGAAGGTCGTGCTGGGTGTCCATCCCCTCTCTCTGGGATGCTGTGTTGGTGCTGAGCTCAGCTGGGCCATTCCCGGTTTCTGGAATCATCTCCCTCCCCACCATCCTTCCAGGAGACATCACCAGTGACACCCTGCCAGTTACTGGTGTGTCATGGTGAAAGTCTGCCCAGCCCCATGTGAAGAGCTCCAGATGTTCCTGATGCCTTAGGGTTTAACTTTTCTATGTTCCCAGCCCTGCCCTGCCCAGTGTCACTCTGCAGTTCCCTGGAGCTCGTTCAGTGCTGTTCTCTCATGCTCACACACACACAACAAAGCCTCTCCAGCTCTCCAAGGACACCCAGACCCTCCTAGGCCCAACAACTGCAAACCACAATCTTGGCAAGAGGGGGGCAAGCTTGGGCAAATTCCATCCTTGCCTGGCTTCTGCTTGGGGAATTGATGCTGAGATCCAAGTGGGAAGAACTCGGGAGCTGTCCTTGTCCATGTTGGGATGCACTGAGGCAGGAGCCTCTGGAGCCCAGAGTGTACCTCTGAAGGCCTTTCCAATCAATCCCTCCTTGATTCCTTTATTCCTGTCTGCGCGCTGTTTCTAGGGAGCCATTTGAGGCATCATTCCTACAAATCCTGGATGGAATCTTTGCTCTGGTGGAAGCCTTGCTGGTGCCAAGAGCATGTTGGCTCCTCCTCACACCTTCCTGCTCTTGCCTGACATTTATTAGCAGTATTTATTCATATTTTAAACATGCATAAGAAATGCAGCATCAGGCACGAGCGTTTAGGCAGACAAACGATGGCGACTTCTCTGTCTGAACATTGAACACATATTAAAACCCCCAACCATTAAAAGGGAAGCATGATTTGATAACTTCTTACAAATGCAGTAAATGCCACTTCTTACAAATGAACACTAGCAATCAATTTAATTTCTCAAATAAAATGATTAAATTGCTGTTATTGTGGAATCATTATTTTATTGCTAAAACCTTTTAAAATGTTAATTATTGTGCCCCTTCAAAAGCTTTCATCTTGCCTGACTTTGCTCTTGTACAAAAAAGTGTCTCCTGGTTGTGACTTGCAAATTGAATGAAAATTCATGCTTTACCCTTCCTCTCTCTCTCTCTCTCTCTCTCCTTTTTTTTTTTTTTAACACCTGCAACTGTTCTCCTTGGCTGTAATATTTATATGAATTTAAGTTTAATTTTTCTCTGCTTTCATCTTCTGAATTAGTCAGTATAAAGCATAGATCACTCCTTCTCTGCTGCTTTCCTGTTTATTTGCTTTAACAATAGATTCATTAACTAGATTTTGGTGCTCAAGCTATGCGGACACATCCATTTCAAAGGAGGCTTTAATGGCATTTCATATTTTTCTACATTAAGGAAGATTAAAGTATATTACAATACCCTTTACTGCTCTATTTTCTTCATTTTAGAAGTGGTCAGTTTTTAAATTTTTTTCCCTCTTTCTTTCATCTGCAGTGTTCAATAAATTGTCCAGGCCTTTCAGATGATAGTTCCAGCAAATTGAGTTCCATATTACAACTCTGAACCATTGTTTAGCCCATCATCAGTCAGATAAAGCACTCCTATTCACACAGGACATCAAAAGAACAAATATATGTTCAAAGTGGCTAAAAAGATTACTGTGACTTGGATATATCATTTCGTTAATTGTTAGTGATTATTCTACTGGTTTAGAGGTGGTGAATTTGCTGACTCTGAGCTCGTGCTTGTGATGTAATCAGAGGGGAATATATAGACATTCGCCGCTGGAAATTACACCATTCAAAAAGGGTCAGGCCTATCATCTTCTAATAGCTGAAAGTGGACTAATAGCAACATTTTAATAAGAAGGAAGATGTGGGCTGATGTCTTCATTTCACATGTGTGGAAAGGCGTGAAGTGCTCCAGGGGATTTCAGCTCGGATCAGTCCGAGGGTGGTGGTGGGGGCTGAGCCCATCTCAGCCCTGGCTGGGGTCTGCCCCAGGGAGAATTCCCTGTTTGCCAGGTGGGAATGGCTGAAGTGAATTCGGGTCCTGGCCTTGCAGAGTGTGGTTTGGTTTGTGTGTGTTTGGTGCTTTCCACTCTGAGCAGTCCCCTGGAAACTGCTGGTGATATTTCAGTGACTCTCAGCACTGATGGTACCACACCAACCTGATGGCTCCAGGTGTGATGGGGAGGGGATCCAGAGGTGGGAGACAGTGATCCAAAACCTGAGACCCTCTGAGGTACCGAGGTGACCAACTCCCAGGAGAGAAACACCCAAGCATCTGTCTCTGAGTTAAAGTCCCAGAGAAGGCAGCAGAGAAGGAGAAAAAAATAACCCAATCTGAATTTCCAGCTCCCGGGCACTCACGTTTTCCTCTTCACACACTGACACTTGAGTATCTCAATAAAAACATGCATATTTGCAGGATATAAAATGAACACTTTGCAGGCTTCTGCTCTTCAAAGGTAATTTTGGGAATCTTGCAAATGCGAAGAGCTTAAGGATGAAATTTTGAACACTGCAATTGCAGGCTGCATTTCTTTGCTCGTGTGGTTTACCCTGCACTGGGTAAAATGGAAAGGCAGCAGTAAGAATACCTGAGCATATGAGAGGCTGGAAGACAGATTTTCCAACAGAACAATTGCAGGGTGTAGGTTTTAGGCAATAAGCAGGTAGCCTCGTTCTCTCAAAAGAAGAAAGAAAATAATGGAAAACTGTAACATTCATTTGGAGGCCTCAAAGGCATAAAAAACCCAATTCCAACTGTTATAGGTCCCTGCAGGAGTCTACAAAGGAACTAAGCTTTTTAAGTAAGAAAACTAGATTTTGGCCCAGAGGGCCCTGTCATTGCTGCTTAATAGATGAAACTCTTTTGATACAAATATGCTGTTTACTTCTCAGCTTCAGCTTTCATAAAATATAACCTTTTTATGATTTACGACCCCTGAAAAAGTGCAGGATGGATTTTTAGCTCTGAATTGGTTGAATGTCAACAAGAAAAATATAGATAACATATAGAAATAGCAGGGTGTTAATGCCACACAAAATGATGAAATTATTTTTGTTTAGAAAAGTTAAGTTTGTTCTTAAAGTTCTTTCTGAGTGAAACTGAGGAAAGGGTTTGCTGTAAAGCCACGGGAGGCTTTGCATGATGCAAAATGGTATGGAAGGTTTGGATGGGATATTGGGGAGGAATTCTTCCCTGGGAGGGTGGGCAGGCCTTGGGTGCCCAGAGCAGCTGTGGCTGCCCCTGGATCCCTGGCAGTGCCCAAGGCCAGGCTGGACATTGGGGCTGGGAGCAGCCTGGGACAGTGGAAGGTGCCCATGGCAGGGGGTGGCACTGGATGGGCTTTAAGGTCCCTTCAAATCCAAATCATTCAGAGCTTCTCTGCTTCCTTTTTGCTTTAAGACAGCATTTGTTTGTCTGGAAATTGTAAAACCAATGACCCAGAATTGAGATGTGGCTTCAGGGAGGAACAAGCTGTTCACTGAGGTTGGTGACACCTCTCTGGTATTGGCCCAAACTAAGTTTTGCTCAGGTGGCTACTTCAAATTCATTATTTTAATGGGAAATTGAAGTTTAAAGACTTGGTCCAAAGCTAAATTTTTATAAAGACTCTTATTATTTGTAGTGATTATTAAAATAAAACTGAAATTATCAGAAGTGGTGTACTTTCCCCTCTTTATTTGCCCAGGTTAGGTTTTTTCCTCTTGACACCCATATTGATGCCTATGGACAAGTTGTAATATATAGACATGAAAAGAAACACAAATACAGTGTTGGTGTTGAGAAATGGAAAAGAAAGTACTGGAGCTTTGAAGACTGAGGCACAAATGCAAAGATGAGAGAATAACTGTTGCCAAGAGAATTGCACATATTTTCTTTCACTTTTTTCTTCTTTGTGTTATCTGTTTTGCAGCTTCTTTGCTTGGCATTAACAATGCACTTGTTTTTCAGGTGGATTTTCTCGTGTTGTTTGTGAACCTGCTGAACAACAACACAAAAAAATGTTGATTTGTCTGGATGCTTGGGGAAATAGCCTGATCCCAGACAAATTGCCCAGGAAGTCTCGGAAATGACTTAGCCTGCCACAGAGGCAAGGTTGTAAAAATTGAAAAGGTTTTCACTTTTGACTCTTCCAACTATTGCAGAAAGAGACATTTGCTGGTGTATGGTCTCTGAAAACTGTCACTGAGCAAATTAAAATAACAAAAATATCCATCTGTGAACTCTCCCACATCCAGCTTTCCTGCCCTGCTCTGCCACGGGGAATTAATCAGCCAGGGTGTGCAGGGTGTGCTCAGCAATGGTGGCTTGTACCCAGCAGCTGCAGGGCTTTTACAGAAAATACTCACAGGCTGGAAAACACAACATTCCACTGCTCTGGAAGCTCCCTGCTCCTGTATTACAGAAAAGAGGAAAAGAAACAGAAATGGATAGAAAGGCATGGGAGAAGCAAGGATGCTGTCTGTCCTTCACAGCTGCTTCCACAGGTCTGGAGGATTTTCAAGGGATCTGAGGACAGGAAATCCACCTGGAGCTCTGATTCCCAAGCTTTTTGTGCAGCCTGATGGACTGGAAGTTGTCTGCAATAGCCACACCAAGGCTGCCCAGGACAAGATGTTCTGCCTGAGACTTGTGGGTGTCCGTGCGACATCTGGGATCCTGTCCTGGAGCAGGGAACCTCTCTTAGCTGTAACTCTGAGTTATGAGGTTTGACTTTCCTGTGGGTGGTTGAAATAAGCAGGATGAGCTGACTCCTCTCCTTTATTGATTTCTGTAAAGCCTGGAAGGTTTCAAGCAGGCAGTTGAAGTGTAGTGCATTGTTTAAATGCTTACCTGGATGCCTCTGTTCATTTTCCCATTTGTCAATCAGTCAATATCTGCACAGAACTTTGAAAAATTCCACGGAGGAGGAGGAGGAGGAAGGGAGACAGACAAAGCTGGGCATCACCCAGGTGTTCAGAGTAACTAGGGAACACAGACAAGGCAAGTATTTGCCTGAGGGGATCTCTGAAAGTGCCAAAGAAAAGAAAAGCTGCAGGTCTGTAGCTGGGTCTTAGAAATAAGAAGTAGAGAAAACTTAGACTAAAACTAATGCAGAAACATTAATTTCCATTAAGAATGCATTTTGAACTTTTCCCTGCAGCTGTTTCTCGTGGATTGGTCTCTTCCTTAAGTGTATATATTAATGAAAACAAGTGAGCTATTCTATTCTATTCTGTTCTATTCTATTCTATTCTATTCTATTCTATTTCTATTTCTATTTCTATTCTATTTTCACTGGAGAAGTGCTGGTGACGTATTTTTAACTGCAATAGTGCATCTGATCTGCAGCCCTGCCTTTGTTACATGGACAGACACATCCATGGGACGTTACAGCCAGCAGCAATATGCATGAGCTTGGATTGCATTCAGCCTGGAAATGACCCACTCCAGGAACTCTATCAGCAGAATATGTTCATACCTATCAGCCTTGGAGCTGTGAAAACAAGAGGGAATTCAGCAGCAGGGTGGTTTGTGCCTGCATGGGTGAGAGCAGGATAGAAAATGTTACCTGTTCCTTTTGGGGTTAGTCCTGTCCCTGCTCCCAGCCTTCCTCAGTCACGTCCCTTCCATGTCTTCCTCCCACACAGATTGAGGATCTTTTTTGAGGTTGTTTGGGAACCATTTATGAGGAATGGGATTTCAGGAACGTGTGGTTTGCTTGCAATTATCCATGTGAAAGTGCAGAATCTGGCCATTGCAAGACTTTTTTGATGGATGTGCTGTAACCAGGATCACACATTGTTCCCAGTACATCCTCAGCTCATCCACAAGCTGATGGCAGAGAGCAGGATTTAACTGCCATGAACAATCCCAAAGGCTGTAGGGGATCAGGCAGCATTAGAGTGTTTCCCTTCGATGCTAGTTTCAGGTAAAAATCATAATTTTGGCAGGTGCAGCAAGTGACCCTCCCCTGGGTTTGTATGGAAGAGTTGCAGGAAAACTTACTGAATCACAGCAAAGTTACCACCTTTCTTGTCATTAGGAACTCATCCATAGCCATTTCAACCTACCCTACCCAAAGTGCTTTCCTGGGTCATCAAATAACCAGCTGATTCTAATATTTACAACAAAAAGGTGTTTAACCTTTCCTCCAGTCCTTAATTTTTCCTTTTCTGGTGTATAGCAATTTTTTTCCACTTATTTCAAGGTTACTTTTGATTGGGAAAAATCTCTGCTTAATTAGGATTCAGCTAAAACCTCACATCAAAAAGCTGAATGCCAAATGCCAAATCTGGTGCTGTGATTCATTGGCACTGGGGGTGTTCATTTTACTTGGGGAGCTCATTTAGCTGAAGGCACTGTGCTTATGTCCTGCTCAGTGGCCTTTGGAGTAAGAGAAATTTACTTTACTTGTCTACTTCGAAGATTTCTGCTAGAAATTTGGTAGTGTTTCATTTTCAGGTAGAAAAGCAAAGAACTATTCAGATATTCTCTTGAAGCTGTTCTGAAAAGTGGCTCATAATGACAGAATCATAAAGGTCACACGCTATTTTCTTTCCATAAATCTGGCAGTGGAAATATTACAGGTTTTCCTGGTCTTTATCCTCCCTCTTGCTGCAGTGAGGATGGCAGATTGGGTTTGGCTCCTGGGAAGTTCTAAATGTTGGAAACAAAATGCAGAGCACAGAGAGCTGCTGCCCCTCCTTTTCATTAGAGACTGGGACAGGGAATGACAACAGGTGGGAGAGAACACATTCCAACACGGATGGGTGAGGACAATCCTCATAATTCATTGGAAAGGGTTCCTTAAACGTCAAGGAACGTGAAGGATGACAAACTTTGCAGCCAGGCAATCAAGATCAACATAAAATTATGTCTCGAATTTTCGGTCCTGAATTTTTGGTGCTGAAATTAATTTTCCACTGAAATAAACTGGAAGTTATGGAAGTGTGTGATCTGCTAAATCCTCATAACCTGGGAAGTTCCAACCAATACACCTGGAGGCACTAATAAAAAACAACAAAAGGAGTTTCATAGGATCACAAAATGGTTTGGGTGGGAAGGGACATTAAAGTTCATCTAATTCCAATCCCCTGCCATGGGCAGGGACACCTTCCACTAGCCCAGCTCGCTCTGAGCTCCATCCAGCCTGGCCTTGGACACTTCCAGGGATCCAGGGGCAGCCACAGCTGCTCTGGGCACCCTGTGCCAGCGCCTTCCCACCCTCACAGAGAACAATTCCTTTCCAAAATCCCATCTATCCCCTGCCCTCTGGCAGTGGGAACCCATTCCCCCTTGTCCAGTCACTTCATCCCTTGTCCAAAGCCCCTCTCCAGCTCTGTTGATACCCCTTTAGGTCTGGAATATGCTAAAAAGTCTCCCTGTATGGCTTCTGGATCAACTTGAGGTAAGCTAGGAGTCCATCTTTGCCTTTTCATGGACTCTGTTTTCCTTTGAAAAAATAAAGGAAAATGAACCAACAGCTTTGAAAACGTTGCTCTTGCAATCTGTCAGAAGGCCACATAAAATCAACCAGGCTCCTTGTTCTGGAATAATGTCTGTTTTTCCCTGGCTTAGAGATGGTTCATTAATAAGAAGAGCCGGTGTTAACGAGGGGAGGGAGCGTGGAACCAGGGTGGGGTCTACATGTCAAACATGATAATGATGCTGATGAGCCCTCAGCAACTCCCAGCCTGGAGACCCAAACACAACACTGGGAGTGTGTGGTGCAGCCCAGGGTCAGGCCCTGCCCAGAGCAGCTCGGAGGAGCTTTGGAGTGAGGGCGTCCATGGCTGGGAGGGGACAGCCTGGGAGGATCGGCTGTCCTGCAAGGGCCAGGTGGGATTACTTCTCCAGACAGACAACTTCTAAATCTGGTTTTGCCCGAGTGTTGAGACAGCATTCGAGGCTGGTTGTGTTTATGTGAGTGAGTGTGAGCAAATGGCTTTTGGCAGGAGGACAAGCCCCCTTTGTCCTAGACACAAACCTGGCCAGAACTCGGGGTTTCTTCACTCATGGTTCATAGCCAAGGCTGTGAATTCTGCCAGATTTATAAACTTACTGGTCAGAGATGGAACTGGGTCGGTATTTAAAGGTAATAACTGCGATTGATCCTATAAAACACAGCATAGTTTGCATTTTTAGGGCAATATGGCCTTTTTTACAAGCTGTGGCTTGTTACAAGTCATTTAAGCTTAGTGTCCACTTTATTCCAGTCCTTCTGTGGTCTGAGTCAACATCCATGCTATTCATGTGGACCTGGTTAGTGACAAAGAGCTGCATTAATGTGGAATCTTAACTGAGATTTCTGGGACTGTGATGTCTGATGTGACACACAAGTAAGCATGAGCAGAGATTAATATTTTGTTTTGGAGGAGTTGTCCTATTTTTGTCCATTGTTTTTACTTTTTCTGTATTTCTTGGGTTTAACTGTCATGTGTTCAGGGGTTTTATATGTTTAAATTACCTCATTTGCTTAAATTGATGTTTATATATATTTATATTTATGATTTAGGTATGCATTTATTTGCTTATATTTATATTTATGCCCAAAAATGCATAGGTTTGTAAAAGATGGTAGTTTTGACCCAAAAGGATAATGTCTATAATTCACAGAGTTCTCTGTAAAGAAGTATTTACTAATATGGGGCAGTACCTAAATACTTAGGGAGAAAAAAATGACGTGTTAGAGTAATCCCAAGGGAATCACACTTATTTAATACCAACAGTGAATTTGGTCCATTTTTTTCATGGCTGTTTTTGAGCCAAAGCAAACATCCCAAAATGTTTGCTCATGGAACAAGTCCAGGTGAACTGCACAATTTCTCTGCAGGTTTTGTTGGTGTTGCTTTGTGTTGTTGGGGGTCACTTACATCACCAGGTCACAGGACAGGCTTTAGTGATGCTGTAGATCCTGTTAAACTCAGCTAAAATCAGTGTGAACTAAACATTTGCAACACAGCCAAAGATGTGTCTGGATATTGTAATTTTTTTCAAACATTTCTCCGCATTTGTGCAAATTGAACAATCCTTTAATATGAAATCATGGTTAAAACTTAATGAAGTTGCTATGTATTACCCATGTTTCACCACTACAAGTCCATTCCTGATAATGAACTAATAGAAAGCGTAAGACTCTTCTGCTGATTGTTTGTTGGCCTGGGGAACACAAGCAAGGTCAGCTTTAGCTCAATCCCCTGCACAATTACCAGGCCTGGTGTCACTAATTGGCACTTTAACGATGAGACCATGGGTAGGTTTTACTCCACTCCAAAGCTGGAAGCATTGTTTCATCAGAAATGGAACTGGTGTCCTTTCACAGGCCAGCACTTCCTGGGCTCACCAAGGTAAAACCCAGCTCCTGCACAAGGATAATTTAAACCCTTCCAGTTTGTCTGTGGCTCTCACTCTGGCAGTGCAATGGGGCATTCATAAATGAGATTAAAGCAGTCTATGGCTTGCAGGTCTCTCCCATTCCTCTGCACTGAAATCCTGGAAATCTCAAATTTATTTAAGGCAATTTCAGGGCTCACTTTTAGAGTCGCTGGAAATGCTGCTGTGGCAAAATTGACAAATAACTTACCCTGAGAATTTCCAGTTCTCCTCTGCTGTTGTTATTTCCTGTTGGACAGAGACCTACAATCGCTTGCATGTGTGGATAACAAGCATCTTGCATATATTTACTCTCTCTTGGAAGCATTTGAAGTTTGAGGTTTCTGAAGTAACTGCAGCTCAGGCAGGATTTTTGTTCTCTTTGCAGGAGAAGTGCTTAATTGTGGGCCTGAATCTGGGCCTCACTGTAGAAACAATATCTATGTAAAGGAAATGCTGAGATGAGTAATAAAGAGCAATCTTCCTGTGAGTAAATAAAAATTACAAAAGGAAACAATAATCAATACATTTTACAGTTCAAGAGTTCAGCACATGCTGTTTCAGTACAGTACAATGGATGGGCAGCCTCTGTGGATTATGAATTCCCACATTTATGTGGAAACAGAAGTAAATAACTGAAACAAGAGTCATGTTGCAAGAATGTAAAACCAAGCTGGACTTAATGGTGTGCTATATTTAAAAGAGTGATGTGATCCAAGGAGTATTCACTTTATCTTTTCTTTCAAGCTTGGCTGCCTGCAACCTGCCAGGACCAGCTAATTCGAAAGAAAGCATTTTTCTCCATTCCAGTCGCCAATAAAATGCAATATGCACTCCACTTTGTCGCCCTAAGTCCCAGAGCCTGGTGCTACCAAACATAAATGTGTTAATGTTGTAAATAAACTGCTTTTCTCCTTCGAGCTGGAAGGGCCATGGCTTGGATCAGGTAGAGAGGAAGGGCAGGACAATGCAGTGATGCAAAACACTCAATTATTTGTTGGAGGGAACATATGGCTGAAAGCTTCTTGCCATCTTGTAGAACATTTTACCTTTTTGAGTCAGGCATAGACACATCATCAAAAGCCTTAGATCTCCTGTTCAAAGCCAGATCTCCTCCTTCCTTGCCCTGCTTCTCCTTCTTCTCCTGCTGCTCAAGCTGCTGCTGCTGCCATTATCGACCAGGGACTGACCCCCAGCTTTGGTCCCTTCCATCTCTCCATCACAAAAGGGGCTTGATGAGGCCATCAGTGATTCCTCCAAGCGAGAAGGATCTTGCAGAGGGTTTGAAATGGTTAATTGGCTTCCAGTCCTGCTGCCACCAGATCTCTTGGGCTGGCAACATGCAAAGGGACCACTCATCCCCAGGAGGAAAGCAGGGCTGGATGGACCTCCTGGGAATGGAGGGATGCAGGGGCTGGTTCCCCCTGGTGAGGAGACAGTGTTCAACAGCATTTTGGGCTGGAAAGGCTGGGCAGTAAGCCTGGCTTTTGTATAACTAAAAATCTCATTTGCACAGGGTTGCAGGCACCTTGCAAGAGAAGAGGTGAGACCCTGGTTTGATTAAAATGTTCCTGTTCTCAGGGATGGATCAATTTTGCTCTGGGGGATGGTCTGGTTCCAAAGCGAGGAGTCTCATGCATAATGTGGATTTTGATTTGATGAAACAGGTCCCATTTTCCAGGTTAGCACTTGTTTGATCCAAGAAAGGCTGTATCTCCTCATACATTAATGGTCTAGGCTTGTATATCATGTCCATGGGATAATGCAACCCAGGACATTATAGATGAAAAAAATTCTGACATAGATGTACTTTGTAAAACCTATATTAAAAAAGCTGTAATTTAGAAAAATGGTTCTTGCAGCGTCACGTTAAGAATGAATGATTTTGAATAAAAAAACACCACAAAAAGGATAAATTTTGAGTGCTTGGCTTTGTCAGACAAATACTATCCTTATAATCATCATCAAAATCAATCTTATAGAGATAGTAACAGTTGTGCCCTTGTTCTAATATAGCAGAGCCATTTTGTTAATTCCCCTGTATTTTGTGAGGTGCATGGAAAATAAATTTTATGAGCAGGTGCTCGCTTACTTTATATGGGAAGTATTAAATTTGATACCACTTTCCTTTAATAAGCCCAGATAATGGCACAAAATCTGAATCTATTATCACAAGGAAGAAAGTAACAAGGACAGAAAACGAAACAAATGTAATTTTTTCTTATTACAACACTCGCATTTCAAACTTGTGGAGTGTCTGTGCTTTACTTTGTAATAACTACCGTGACTGCATAATACCAGGATAGATATTGTTTAAAAAAAAAAAAAAAAAGGGTAAAAAAAATCACTGATAGCCTATTCAGAGCTGTGTCTTTGTGTTCTCATGGCAGCCCATCTCTTTAAGTAGGTTGAGTTGAACAACTACCCAGCAGGTGAAAAAAATATTCTGCTACCAGCATATTGCAATCTTTCATTAAATGGTTACCAAATAATCCTATAGAGTGGTGAGCCAGGAATGTGTTCCTACCTGCTGGCAGATATCTTTGCAAAGTGTGAGCTACCAGCATTGTGTGGATATAGAATGATGCTTTGCAATAAAAGCCTGTGCATTTCCTCAGGTTCCCTTTCTCCCCCAGCAGCTGTAACATGCCATGAAAATCAGCCAGCAGAACTAACACAAATGACATAGTAAACATGCAGGCAATGATTTTTTTTTCCCCCACTGCATACAGTATTAGCCATTAGCCTGCAAGCAATGCTGTTGCATTCATATTTAGGGTAATTTTCACACCAGTATGGTAAATGAAAGCCAGATCTCTCACCAGAATGGAAGTGGTTCAGTGGCTGAGTTCAAGCAAAGAAAAGAACTCTGATATTTGTCACCAGATTTTGCTGTCAAGAGTGACATAAATTTGTGTCTTATAAATTTTTTTCATCCCAAGTGAATGGAACTTATATGAAATTAAAAATTAAATACAAGAGGTTTTGTGCATGAAATTTACTGATACATACCAGCAGTTTCTTCTCTGTAGTTCCAAGAGGTGCTCTTTGCTAAAATCTTTCATTTTAATTTCCTAAGAAAAAAAATCGATGAAAACGTTAACTCAAGTGATAAAAGGTATAGTTTGCTCCTGAGGTGCTTAAGATTTGTGCCAAAGAGTCTACAGAGCACCCTATAAAGTCCTTCTGTGCTATTACTTTATATCTTCATGGAGTGCAGTGCTTGACAAGGTTACCTGAGGTGATCCCAAATTCTCCCTCCCGTGCCCAGGTAAGCCCTCTGCAGCCACACATCCTTGTTGGAAACTGGGCTCCAAATCCTGGTGTTCTAACCCTGCTCCTAACGCTCTGGTTGGGCTCTGGGGTCAATCCCAGTTTGGCTGTGGCAAGGATGTTCATCTTTCTTTCCTAAATTACATATCTCAAAGCTTGCACCAGCCTCTCTCTGCAGGACAGCAATGGGAAGCTGGATGCCCTGAAATGATGGTGACATTGATACATTCAGACATCCATCCAACCCCCAAAACTCAACTCTTTCTGTACCTAAAAAGAACAAATCAATTAAGAAATATGGGCAACAGAGAAAACAAAAGAAGGAAAAAAAAAGCCTTTGCTGAGAACTTGAACATAAAGTTTTACCCATTAGGTTGGGTTGAGTTATTACCTCTCAAAAAACCAACATTCATAATGGAAATCCTGACAGAGCTGTGTGAGTGGCACAGCTATAATTAACTCTGCATTCAGAGGCCTTTCATTAATATTTTAAGGATTTTTAAATTAAAATAATTGTATTAGTTTATGAGAAGTACTCTCTCCCTCAAGTTGTCTCACACAGCAAATACTCAAAATGCACTCTTATTTTCCATTCTCTCTTGCTTTCTAATTCCCATCTGCAGAGCAGGTCTCATCCTTCCCTTCCTTGTCTTCCATTGCTATATCCAGGCATATAACCCAAACATGAAGGTTTTGCCCTTGGATTTTGTGTCTTTTCAAGTTTTGGAAGCTCTGTGTGGCAAACCCCACAGTTCTGTTCTCTGAGTTGCTTTGGCCCCTGCTCAGAAGCTCAGCCTGGTTGTGCACACCTTCCCTTCCATCCCTCCCTTCACCAACGTGTGTCAGCTCTGCCCTGGGGGATTTCTGGGCAAATAAATACCTTGGGTTTGCTCACAATGCTTGGAGAACCTTTATGCATGACAACTCTTTCTTCTTGTTTCCCTTGGTGGAAAAATCCTTGGGTTTATGGTGTGTTGACTGGGTGGGATTGTCCAGAATGCTCACAAAACCTGGGGAAAAAACCTCTCTCCTCTCCACTTCTCCTTGGCAAGACCTAAAGCTCAAAATGGCCTGTTTGAGAAATTGATCTGCTAATGACAATAGGCCCTGGCACAGAAAACTTGTGGATGTCCCATCCCTGGAAATGTCCAAGGCCAGGTTGGATGGGGCTTGGAGCAACCTGGGGCAGTGGAAGGTGTCCCTGCCCATGGCAGGGGTGGCACTGGATGGGCTTTAAGGTCCTTTCCCACCCAAGGCATTCCATGATTTTATGAACAGCAACCATGCAAAGATGTTGTTCGTATTTTAAATAACCCTGGTTATTTCTTACCCACACATTTTTATCTTGATGTTTGCCATTTTTACTAATTCAAGTAAAACTGGAATTCAGAACATGCCTATGATATTTCACTTATGAACAAGAGCATATTGATCATGCTTGGTGCAGATAAAACAAGGTTTCCTATGAGAAATGATAATTTGTTTTGGAAGAAAATGTTCACGCAGGCAGAGTCTTCAGCAAACTCTGCATTCGACTTTTCAGTATATCACTGAAATGGTGCTAAAACAACATCACTGCTGACATGTAGGTGGGCAGGTGAAATGGTCACAGGCACGTAATAAATTGTACCAGCATATAATAAACCTATTTCTCATGTACCTACAACCTGTATAACTTCCCATCCAGATAATACTTCAGTGCATGATAATTTATTGAGAGACTGCATTTCTCATACATAAAACAATTTGTACACAAGAAGAAGCCCAGTGTGAATTATTTAACCAACCACTATGAACTGAGAGAAAGCAGAGTCTGCAAAACAAATGAAGCCCCATGCAGATGCTTCTATTGACTCATACTTGAATTCATTTCATCTTTATTTTATTTCAGCTCTACCTTAGGATTTTTTTTTTCTGTAATCCTCTGTCCAGAATATGACACGGGTAACTTTTGAGCAGGCTCATCATTTGAATAATCAGCCATTTAGTGACATGTCTAGTTCTGTTTAATGACTGAATCTGTAAAAGTATGACCTCAAGCACTGGTTAACTTTAAAATAGCTGTGCCCACTGCATGACATAGCCAACAGGAAGCCATTAGAGCTCCAGCAATTACCATTTACATCCATCGACGAAGTCCCTATTTTATTTTAATCTGCTTAAGTACATTTTCTGCACGAGGTTAAAATATAAATCCCTTCTCCTGAACAAGACTGGTTTTCTGGCTGACTTGAGAGCACAATTTACAACTGATTTAATTTGTTCTTCACAAACATTCCTAATGACATTACCCTGGTGCATATACTGACTGCCTCCTCTTATTCCATTAACTCCCAAATCGGGTTTAAAGACCATATTGATGCTAGATGTTATTATGGGTGATTATCAAAACAACAGACAATGGGGCAAAGTGTTTACTAACTGGTTTATATATAATTTCTGTAATAACTACAACAGATGGTAATGCTACAAACAATAAATCAAGCTTTTCACTGCTGAAATAAATTGGCAGCCTGCAGTACAGAAATGCTGTATGTAACTATATACAGATGCTTCAGTCATCAACTGTATTGTTCATCTTATTAGAAAATGGGTCTGTTACTGCTATTACAGGAAATCTTTCCATTTGCAATTACAAATGTATATTTTCAATTGAAATTGGTTTTAACTGCCAAACTGGTTTAAGTATACTTTAACCTTTAATTACAAATGGAGTTATCACGTACTGCCAAACTGGTTTGAGGCATTTGTTTGTGTCTGTGGAAGTTCCACCTCAAATTGGGTTTCCACTCCCATAAATATATTTATGCCCTTCAAGAATCCTTTGGCCAAAAGGCATTTGCAGTAACTTCAGGAGTTAATTCAATATTAGCAGCATAAAAGGATGTTTTATCCGACAGTGCTTAAAACAGCATCAAACCTGCAATTAATTCCATTCACTTTGGTTTGTAGTAATTTATCAAAACATTTGCCTCCCTGCACTGCCTCCTTTCTGGGGAGCTCATTCCATGTCTCTGTGCTCATGTCACCATCTTCTGGTGTCTTCTGGAGCTCCTGGGCTGCAGGGAGACAGCTCCAGTGTCCTTGGGATGGAAGTTCTGGTCCTCAAATCCGGGAGGAAATATTGGCAAGCTTGAGGAATCTGCCACAGTATGAACCACAGGAATGTCAGTCCAGTCAGAAATGAGAATTTTCGTACAAATGAGGATTTTACGACAAGAATGGGTAGGATTTTTAATGTCCTTCCCCATTTTATGGCTCCCTTGAATTGCTCTTTGCATAAAGGTAGGGCTGTGAAAAGAGGATGGAAAGAGTGAACACATCATGTTTTCACAGGAAGGGTTGTAACTGTGAGCTGATTGAGAGCTGTACCCTCCAGGTGCCGAATTCACACTGATTTTTAATTGGACTTTAACACCATCCACTGCTGACAGGGTGATTTAAAACACTCTAAGCATCTACCTACACATTTAGGAATTAATTTCTGTTTACAAACATAAGTGCTGTCCTGTATGGATCACTCACAAACTCTTGGTCTAGATTCTGCTCCCTGATCTCCTGTGTGCCTTCATGCAATGATCTCCAGACACCCCCGATTTGAATATTGGAGCTGTCATTAAAAAATCCATTAAGAAATTGGGTCTTGAGGATTATAGAAATGGGATGCATCTCAAAGAAACCTGAGGTTTCATGTCACAGAGATATAGAAAGGTAAAAACCCCCAGAAAACATGTATGTATTGAAGATTGTGCAAGAGATGGGGCACACAAAACAAGACAGAATGTTTAAAATAAACCATGATCCAGGGATGACCCTTGACTGAGACATGTTTCTTTCTTCCCCAAATAACCACACAATAATTTCAAGGAGTGAATTAATCCACGAAAGTCATGATTGTTTTATGAGCAATTTAATGACAAGAAGATAATTGACATTTGAATTAACTTTTCAGGGGTAGTGAGAATAATGTATTAGCTTTTCCACATAATTTTTTGGCCTACCTGTGATCTCACTGCTACCAGTTTTGCTGGCCTCAAGAGACATCTCCTTAAAAGACGTAAAAATTGCACTCACTTTACTGACTGATCTCTTTGTAATCATGAAGAAACACTTTTATTCCTAATTCTGTCAGAGACAGGTAGAACTGAAGTGAGCTGGCCCAGATCAGATTTGGTTGCTGACAGACAGTGAGTCCATGAAATTAAATGCAAATACCTGTAATGTTTTTGGCAACTTCATCTTTTAAAGTGGCTTTTGCCTGTGGCCTGGGCAGTGGCCTGGCTACTGGAGGCTGCTGCTGTTTGAAGAGGATTTTTGGTGATGCCTTAGGTTTTAACTTTTCTATGTTCCCAGCCCTGCCCTGCCCAGTGTCACTCTGCAGTTCCCTGGAGCTCGTTCAGTGCTGTTCTCTCATGCTCACACACACACAACAAAGCCTCTCCAGCTCTCCAAGGACACCCAGACCCTCCTAGGCCCAACAACTGCAAACCACAATCTTGGGGACAGGGGGGCAAGCTTGGGCAAATTCCATCCTTGCCTGGCTTCTGCTTGGGGAATTGATGCTGAGATCCAAGTGGGAAGAACTCGGGAGCTGTCCTTGTCCATGTTGGGATGCACTGAGGCAGGAGCCTCTGGAGGCCAGAGTGTACCTCTGAAGGCCTTTCCAATCAATCCCTCCTTGATTCCTTTATTCCTGTCTGCTCTCTGTTTCTAGGGAGCCATTTCAGGCATCATTGTGTGGCAGCACAAAGTTATCTTTAGAATAACTCCCACTGGAGAGCACAGAAGCCCAGGATCATCTCCTAGAGTCACAGACTGGTTTGGGTTGGGAGGGACCTTAAAGCCCACCCAGTCCCACCTCTGCCATGGGCAGGGACACCTTCCAGTGTCCCAGGATGCTCCAAGCCTTTTCCACCCTGGCCTTGGACACTTCCAGGGATGGAGCAGCCTCAGCTTTTCAGGAAAACATGTTCCACCCTTTGAGCACCAAAGACACAGCACAAATCCCTTCCTCTGCCCTGGGTTCTGTGTGTGTGAGCTCAGCACTGCACCAGCCCAAGTGATGCAAATTATAACTGCTGTATAGAATGAAGATTAAAAACTGCATTCCCGGCCTTATAAAGTTCTTTAATTAGAATCCTGCGAAGGATTAGCAATCTGATTATTTGCTAATTGCCTTTCCATATTTTTTCAGGGCCTCACAAAGCATCGGGGATACTAAAGAGCAAACAGTGCTTTAAGGCCACAGTACAATGTGACAACAGTGATAGATATGCTAATTTCTTCATTCACTCCACTTCACTTCTTTTATTCTTTCCAATTAAAGCAAATGCTACTGAAACTGTAATTAAGCTAGTGCCGTAGCCCTGATTGCCTGCTGTTTTAATGAAACCCTATTGATTTTTCTTTTATTTCTAATGGCCACACATTGCGTTCAATGGTCAAACACATGGATGTTACAATGCACGGCCAAACTTAATTTTTGTTCTCTAAAAGGGTGGCCTTATCAGGAAGAATATCAAAAGAGCTATTTGTGTGAGGTCTCTATAGTTTTTCCTCTATCTGCCTGAAGAGATGTACTCTGAGCAAACATATTACCATTAAAAAGAAATGAGTTACATTTTGTAGAGAATAAAAATTGCTATTAGTCTCCTGTAGTTGCCATGAGTTGCTCACACACATTTAGCATATTCATGATGCCCAGCATACTCTTAAGCTTTATTATTTTTTATTTAAAAAAAAAAAAAAATCTGTCTGGAAGAGATCGTGGGGAACATTATATTCTCTCCTCTAGATATTATAAATCACACCAGCAATTTAAGATATAGCAGGTTATGAGGACTTTCTGATTTGTTGATAATTTTATGGAGGAATTCATTTTCACTGGTAAATCTCACTGAATTATTTTCTAGTTTGCCTGGAAGTAGTGAAAAAGACAAGGAAAAGAAAAACTCTCTTAAATTCCCATAAAGCATATGGTATAGCTGGAAATTTATTATTCCCCAGCTGGATTATTCAGCCAGGGAATTAGATATTTAAATGGGTACAGCTTTTCTGTGGCTTCATGTTCGTACTTAGGAGCCAGTGTGTACAAATCTGGGCACTGGAAGAAGGCACCAAGTCTTACTGCAAATGAATTTATCCAAAATCGTGTAACACACCACAGCAGACATTCACTGAGTTCTCCAGGCACATCCACAGGAAGACTGAAGATTTTAATTCACAGAACATGAATATATATGTGACCCTGTTTCAGTTTTGATTGAGGAAAATAAATGGTAATAAGGAAAAAATAAGGAAACGTGGTTTCCGACCATTCCTTATCTGAAAATATTTCACGGCTGCTGCGGAAGATAAAATGTAATCACATCCAGGATGCACAAAGTCAGCAGTCAGCTCAGCAAATGCACAAAACATGCACGAGCTGAGGCCCTGATCCATCCTTGTGTCTGCTGAAAGGGACATGAGGTTGGTTTTTCTCCCCTTTGCTTGTTCAACTTTATCAAATATTCACATTTTTTCCTGGAGCAAGGCCACAGATTTCTGGTGGTACAGGCAATGTTCCTTACAACCTCTTAACCAGTGTCTCTAGATCCCAAATGGTGTGTTAGGGTACTGATGATCTGTGGGGGAAGCACCACAATAAGTAATAAACTGGGACAGAACTCGCTTCCCACACAGAGGGTGACTGCACCTGGTTTGTCAAAATCCTAGAATTATTAAGGTTTTAAAAGAGCTTCAAGATTATCAAGTCCAGCCTTCAACCGAGTACCACCATGCCCATTAACCCACCCCATAATATTCCTGATTGTTTTGTGGGGAAAGTGCCTACAAAATGCTGTAGCAGTGTACACAGCTGGCACTGGAAATGCTATGTTCCGAATTCCAACTTCATTTGAATTGGTACAAACGGCAAACATCAAGATAAAAATAATCGGTAAATTGGCAGGTAAAAAACAGCCAGGAATATTTAAAATGCAAGCAACATCTTCGCATGGTTGCTGTTTGTAAAATCATGGAATGGTTTGGGTGGGAAAGGACCTTAAAGCTCATCCAGTGCCACCTCTGCCATGGGCAGGGACAGCTCCCACTGTTCCAGGGTGATCCAAGCTCCATCCAGCCTGGCCTTGGGCACTGCCAGGGATCCAGGGGCAGCCACAGCTTCTCTGGGCACCCTGTGCCAGGGCCTGCCCACCCTCCCAGGGAACAATTCCTTCCCAATATCCCATCCAGCCCTGCCCTCCTTCAGCTTAAGGAGGTCTCCATGATTCACCCCCAAACCAGCAGAAGGGTTCTGGAGCAGTGTGAAAAGGCACAGCTGGAGATCACCCAGACCAAACTCTGTGTAAATGCAGCGCCTGTGTAAAAATTCCCAGTGCACCCAGCTGGGGTCACAGCACAGAGCCAACCCTTGCTGCTCTCTCTTGGCTTGCCTGTTGTCCAGCTGTGCACATGGCACAGGAAACCTTCCCCCGGCACCAAGCTCGCTTCCGGGAATGAGAAAAATGCAGATTAAAAGGTGATTTTAAGATTTTATCGATAGAGTTGCATTCCGAATTTTAGCCACGTCTTGCAGGAAGCTTGGCTCTGTGCCACAGCCCCGGCACCAGCACAATTTCAGGTAGGCAAACCCAAGATGTGAAACAGGAAAAATGTATTTTCTCCCCATCAGCCAAGAATTCTTGCTTCCCTCATTTCCCAGCCTTCCTCTGCTACAGGTCTGAATCACCTTCTGTTTGCGACCACTGAATGCTAAATACACTTTTATTTTACCTGTAGGCACTAAATTTTTCAAAAGCCTCGCACTGCTATTAGCCTGCCAGCAAACCAGGAATATCAGCTCTTTTTAATTAGATTTTCTAACTGTGATGTTCATTCAACAAGGGATAAATTCCCTTTAGTGGAAGTTGCGGAGTGCACTTGGACTTGTTAGCTCTGGAGAAGTGAAAATCATAAATAAAATCTGACAGGGAGAAGGTAACAGTAGGAACAGTGGAAAATAAGACACCATCATGTCACTACTCAGCCCTGTCAACTGTTACGCTAATCAGGATAGAATTAAAAACACATTTTCTGCCAAGATGTTTCACAGCCAAACCGGTTAAATACATATTTTAACAAAATTGAAAGCATATTATATGGAGATTTGTGGTTTCCAGCTCTGTGAGTGAGTGCTGAAAGCGTGATGAAATAACAAAATTGCAGCCTAATAATCTATAGAATAATATTGTCAACTAATGGATTATAATAAAATAAAAGCTATTATTAGGGTAAAACATTATAACAAAAAAAAAAAAAAAATCCAACTTTTATTTGTAGCACCTCCCCCTTAATGGTTTCAAGCATTTTGAAAGGTAATTTAAACAAGTACATTGTGTCCTTATTGAAACTGTTTCATCTCGCTAGCTGCTGAAAATGGCTTTAACCATCTCTCCGAACAAAAGCTCGCTAATAAGACAACAAAAAGCCTACAAAAGCACTGGCTCAGCATCACTGCAGAAAGGCAACCAAAGGCAGCCTGCAAATGGTCTGTTTCTTTTTTCTTGCATGTAATTAGATGAATTAAAAGGACAAAGTAGTTAATGTTACTGTTGTCTGAGGCCCCCGGTTCCTTTCATACCGCCCGCTCTAGACAAGAGCCCGTGGCTCTCGCTCCAGCAATGTGGTGAAGAATGTTGGCAATAAGTAAAATTAACAAGCTTAATCTGTGAAGAATCTGGTCTGAGTCATAGATGAAATGTATCTCTAGCAACGAAAGGCTAGTAATTCCTGGTCTCCTTTTATATGCCTAATAAAACTTACAATAAATTAACTGCATTTTAGTTTGCAGCGCTGGCTCTATTAATCAGGGCCGAGACGTGTAGTCAAGTTACAATAGAAAGAACTCAACTGGGTGCATTTCAGTTATGCAATTAGGGCCCATTGGCCCGGCTCTAATTAGGCCAGGGATGTTGATATTTCAAGTACTGTTTTATCATTAGGTTTCATTTCCTTGGAACATCCTCAATGGCCAAGCAGTGAGAAGGGTGGAGGATATTACAAGCACGGGTCATCAGAAAGTCATTAATGGGAGTTAGGCAGGGAAGATGTGACATTAATACCTCGCCTTTTGAAACGTTGAGCTGTCCCTGGGAGGCTCGGGGCCCCTCGGTCTCGCAGAGGGATCGGTGGCACTGGAGAGCAGCTGGATCAGGCTCTTGGGAAAGGACTTCCCTCAGGGGTGATGTCCAAGTTTAATTCTTAGCTGCTCCATTCAGGCATGCCCTGACAGCAGGTACAGCAGGGAGGGGTGACCCTGACACCGAGGGGTTTTTTGTTACCCCCTGCAGGTTGCTGGAGTCAAACCTGAAAAACCCCACCCGTGTCTGGCCAGCAGTGGAGAGAAGGATCCTGAGGAAGGCTCATCAGGGTGATTCTGGTGGTGTTGCTTGGCCATTCCCACCCTGCTTCCTCCAGGCATGAGGTGGTTATTGGCTCCACCACATCCACTGGGGATGATGTGCTGGAGGTGGTTCGCCCTCCACCAGCACCCACAGGCTGTGAACACAAAGTTTCCTCTGTCTAGCACACATGTGTTGTTGTGGTCCCTGCATGGATAAATCCAACCAGTGAAGAACAGTTAAAAACAGAGGGGGGAAATAAAGAAGATCTACTGATCCTCAGATGTGCTTTTCTTGCCAAACTCCAGCTTAAAGCTGTAACTCCAAACAATACTTTGCCTGTTTGTAAAATATGACTTTGTTTCATTATGAAAAAAGAAATTACATAATTAAATTCATTACATCCAATTACTATATGATTCATCTGGCGGCTTAATGAAGCTTCACATGATACTAACAAGATAAAGCAAAAGAATAACATTTTATGAGACTGCAGGCATTCTGTGTACAGCAGACTGGGCAGTTTATGAGCTCTGTACACTGCATTTCCTAATAGTGGGCATTGTACTAGTTCCAGTAGGGAAGATATTCCTGGCCCTGTGACATCTCACCCACCTCACTCTGAAATTTGCTAAGACAAAAGCTTCAAGTTTTTCTTTTGATGTGGATCTCTCTCTTGTGGAGGTTGCCAAATTCTATGCAGGAGGACTTTAGGATGCAAGGAGCAAGCTTAATAGGACCATAATTAAAAAAAAAATCTGGGCCACTCCACAGCTGTCAGAAGGCAACACATTTGGGATGTAAAAGAGCTGGTTTGGTTTTGAACCAGTGACCCAAAGGTGAATTACCTCAGTGTCTCCGTTGATAGGTATATAAATATTTTAAATATGATTTTGCAGAAGTGTAAAACTGCCTTTTCTTTCAAAGTACATTATCAGCCTAAAGAAGTCTATCAACTCTGTCCTCCCAATAATTTATGATCTAATAAAAGGCTTCTCTCTTTGAAAAAACTGACAAAACCCCATAGTTTTATCTTTTGGGAATGAGATCCGTCAATACAGCTAAGACTTGTCTTTCAAATGTGTGTTTAAAACTATTTGAAACGTTCAGAATTTTGAAATTAGTCAATAACACAGGAAAGGGAAAAATTAAAGACATTCAGCCTCCTTTTTCTTCCATGTATGAGTGCCCTTCAGCTTTTCTCATTACCTTTTAGTATTTCTGGACAACTATTGATATTCAATGGGAATATAAATGGGCTTGAAAATCATAAATTGTGAAAAATAGGTTTTGGAGACATCAGAAAAGTTTGAGAAAAATGACATTTGCCTACGTGGGAGAGCAACAGGAAAGCTTTCACTGTGCTATTGAAGGATGTGGCTGACATCTCTTGAGCAGGAGGCTTTGACTAGTTGAGGTTTCTAATTTCAGCCTTCTCAACCCAGCAAACCTTGAAAACCCAGGGAAAAGGGAACAGCGAGTTCCAGCATAATTAAGAGCCCGAGCTTTATTACTCCTGGCAATTTATTCTAGGGAGCAGTCGGAGTTGTGCTTGCTGGTTACTTTTGGAAAGCAATGTGCTGAAAGCTATCAATGAGGGATTTAAAAATCTCTCCTCTAAATCAAAATTTATCAGCCCGTGACATAAAAACTGAAATATTTCCTGTGGCTATGCCTTCATCATCCCCTAATTTCTTTAATTAATGTGAGAAAAAGCATATCTGCCTCTGGGCAAGTTTAGTTTTGGTCATTTGTCTTACCTTCTGTAAGTAGGAATGGCTCATGCAGGCACACAGTGTGGAAAGGGCTGCGAGTGCACAAGGAAGCACTGGAATAGAACACTGTGATGGGCATCTGGCAGAACCCTCAGCTGTGCCTTACCATGCATGATCTGCTGCCCCCAGGGCCAAATCCTGCCCTACCTGGACATTTCTGCCACATCCTTGGGGGTTTGTGCAACATCCTTTGCCTTCCTGCACTGCTGGATGAAGCCAACCCTCTGTTTGTGAGCAACCCTGCTTGTGTGTGTGTAATTATGGCATTTTGAGCTATTTCAGCTTTTCCTCGTGCTGGGTGATGAAGGGGAGCTCCCCTCTGAGGGGGTCTGGGCAGCATGGCTTGCAGGGGACAGCTGGAGGGGACAGCAAGGGATGAAGTGTCAGTCCCACAGCCACCCCGTGCTGCTGCTGCTGGGGATGTTCCTGTCCCCTGCCCTCCTCAGAGCAACTGTTGCTTTTCCTTGGTTTTAAAATCAAAACTAAAACAAGGTTTATGTGGAAAAGGGGTTTTTACCTGGGTATTTATTTCAGGATCTTGGAGTACAGCACTTGGTTCAGGTGGAATGTTTTGAAAATGCATGTACACTGTCACACTGAAATACACACAATTATAGGCCTTGCAAAATTAGCATATTTATTAAAGATTTCTTAATGACAGGTTCGAGTGAACTCTCTGTTCTGAGGAACTTTCTATTTGGATGGGCTTATCTTAGTTTACAAAAATATGTTTTGGAGAGGACTTTGGGGTCTGGGGCTCCCAGGATGTTTGGTTTCTTGGTTTAACAGTGCAATGGGTCTGAGCTGAGTTATCAGACTTGGAAAGTTACAAGTGTGTAGGCTAAAAGCACTAAGAATACATAAAACTATAAAAGAGTGTGTAAGAGGAGTATAAAAGATGCCCTGGTGGGCCCCCAGCTCCCACACAGAGCCAGCAGTACTAACATTTCTCCCTTTCACCTGCTGCAACACACAACCTTGTCCACATAAATATCATTGTCACAATAATATTACCTTAAATTAGCCTTACACAGACTTTTTTTTGCAAGGCAAACGTGGCAGATGTCATTCCCATGCCAGACAGCTCTTCTTTTATTGGGTCCTCCCCTCAACAGAATTTTATCTGGCAATTAAATAAAAACCTGCACAACCACCACTGGTGAAAGCTGGTTTGCTGAGGCCACAGCTCTCCCCAGAGATGCTACAGTGATCAACCAGAGATCTCAAGCACATGGTTCTATCACCACAGCTCTTGCCCCATGAGAGCACTGCGACATTCCAGCAAACCTGCACTGTCATCCCCTCAAAACCCCTGGGAGCAGGGAGGCTTTTGCTCCCTTTGCCTGATATCTCCCACATCGAGGGAGCATGGCCGGGTTAAAACACACATGTGCAGTGCAATATCAGTGCTAGGTCTGGCCACAAGCACAGCTGAACATGGGCTGGAGTGTCTACTGCCATTATAAACACACTGTGCATCTCCACTCAAAACAAGAAAACAACACAAACCCTCCAGGTCTTTACCCAGTTGCCAAGAGTGACAGCCACGAATAGCTGCTGGGATATCTGCAGAGACTTTCCTCTCTGTCTTTACCAGGAGCAAGCAAAGGTGCTTCTTATTTCTGGGGTGGAAAAGTGAATCCAGGGAGCTATCAGATAACTGAGGCTCTTCCTCGCCTCCCGGAGCAGCTGCTGCTTACAACCACCTCCTCATGTCATTGTAAAGTGAGCATGGTAAACACGATGCATAATTAAGCAACAAAGTGCAGGGAAGCTTTAGAAAATGCACTAAAGGCATAAATGGAGAGCAGGATGAGATTTCAGCCAGCAGTGAATATCTTTATTAAAAGCTTGTAGTTTCTGGAAATTATTGTTTAACCAAATTATCAATGTGAATTTAATCAGGCTTTGGGGAAAGTTCTAATTCATACAATAGATCAGGTGTTGTTTAAATACTGTTTGTACTGCGTGGGAAAAACCAGCAGTGTCACATAATCACTAGGAAAAGCCCTGTTTTGGGGGGACTAAACCCTGGTTTCATGATGAAAATTATGAATAATCTAATACAAAGCTCCTTAGAAATAAGTCTCCTACATATACACACATTTTCTATGAGGATGTTTTAAAATGGATTTGTTGCAGAGGAAGGATCTGAAAAAACCAGCAAATATTGCAGTGGGTTTAGCTACATCATTAACTATGAATGTCCATTAAATCAAGTACTTGGAAACCCCAGTAACAGCACCACCATACAGAAGCAGCTTGAAATCAGCATATGTGGTGAAGAAATTGTACCTAGACATGGAGCTTGACATGGCAAAAAATCCACAGGGATTACTATAAAATGTACATAGATTCTTCCACAGAAGCTCCTCCCAACACTGATTTTTCAAATACTTTGATTTCTGCAGGAGAACCCTCAGTGTTTGCTTCTGGATTGGTTCACATCACCCAAGCCTTGACAGCACTGTGGGGATGAACAGCTGTGGCCAAGTCTGTGAAGGACAAATCCACCCAGAGGAGTGATCTGAATTCCCAGTTCTGGCACAGGAGAACACAGAAATTCTCTGTTCTCATCTTTCTTGGATGTTGTTCCTGAGATATTTGCTGATAAAAGGACACACTGCAGCAGTCGCTCTCCTCTGCTGGTTTGGGATTTCATGTTTCTGTCTTCCCCTCAAAAAAAAAAAATATCCCCAGCCAAGGTATCTCTGTTGGAAAAAGCAGAGATTTATTTTTGGTTTCTTTAGCAGTGCCACTCTGTGGAAGAGCTGTGGAAAGGCTTATGGCCTCGAGGAGGAAGGTGAAGCTGGGACACAAAAGGAGAGAGTGAGGAGAGAGATGTACCCAAAACAACAAAAACATGTATTGCTCATCAACTGAATGTTTGTACTTTTCACTGCTCAGTCCATTAAAAATAGGATTTATTTGTGATAAGGATGGCAGCTGTTTGACACTGGGATGATTCCAATTACCAATAATTACCCTTACAGCAATTATTTGGAGAGATTACTAATCAAAGATGATGCAAACAAAGATGGTGATGCTCATTTTCCAGAAACATGTTTCACAGCACATGCTTACCTGACTTTTGCTTTATATCTTCTGGGATCATCTTGACATTGACCTGAGTTCTCAGGAAAAAGGAAATCTCCACAAAAATATCACAAAAGGGTCATCATGTAGCAATAACTTAGCAGGGGAACAGAAATCCACTCTCTCCAGTGCAGGATATTTAGTTCATCGAAATTCCCAAAAGATGATTCATAGCAGATTCAGCCTAAGCCTTTCTTCCATGAAAATACTTCACATTTCTATGATCAGTGTGGCACAACAATCTTTTTATTGAGCATAATGAGAGAGTTTTGTCACAAGGATGGGTTTATCTATGACTCTCAGTCAGCCTCAACCTCAAATCCCTTCAAAGTTTGCCAGGTCCTGTGGATTACCAACCTGTACTTCTTACTTCTCACAGTAATTTTGAGATGGTTGCCAAGATGATGTATAATCAGAATATCTGTACTTTAAAGGCAGCTTTCTGTGTTAAGAAGCTAAACTGTTCCCAAGAAATTCTTATCTTCAGACGGAAGGCCAGACCTGTGAAATATCTGCCTTCCCTCTCTTCTGTCCTTCACCCCATAGCTATAAACCAAACCTCGCTGTGCAAACAGCAAATGCCTTAGAGAAAAGCAGCACAGGGAACTTCATTTCTTCACATCTCACTCCTTTCCAATGTGATACATAAGCTGCAGCGAGGCTAGAACTCAGCTATGGGGGCAAAAGCAATGACTGCAGTGTTGGAAGGTGTCCCGGAGGGGATTCCCACTCCAAAGCGGATTTATTCCTCCCACAGTGGCTGCTACCACAGCACCATTTTTACAGCCCCGTGCTGGTTTCCCAGTTGGACCCCACACACTCTGCAGTTATCTGGAGTAATTGGGCCCAAACTTGGCTGCCTGTCTTTATTTAAGGGAGCAAGAGGAACACCAAGGAAGGAAAGCATGGCTCAGATGGAAAAGCGCTGGCAGAGGGATGGAGGGGATTTGCCTGGGGAGTGACAAGGACAGATGATGCCAGGATGATTTTTTGCTTTTTCTTTATACCCCTCTTGCACACTCTTTCATAGTTTTATGTATTCTTAGTGCTTTTAGCCCACACACTTGTAACTTTCCAGGTCTGATAACTTAACTAAGACCCACGGCACTGTTAAACCAGGAGACCAAAGAGTCTGAAAACCCCAGACACCAAGGGCCTCTCCAGAACATATTTTTGTAAACTAAGATAAGCCCATCCAAAAAGAAAGTTCTTCAGAACAAAAAGTTCACTAAAGCCTCTCATTAGAGAATCTTTGATAAATATGTTCATTTTGCAAGGCCTATAATTGTGTGTATTTCAGTGTGACAGTGCACATGCATTTTCGGGACATTCCACCTGGACCAAGTGCTGCACCCAAGGATCCTGAAATAAACACCGAGGTAAAAACTCCTTTTCCCCACAAATCGTGTTTTGGTTTTAATTGTAAGACCAGGGAAAGGCAACACAGATGGAGCAGTTTTCCATTGCTCCGCCCTTCGTCACTGGGAAGGTTTCTGAGCAGGAAACCACCAACTTTGGTGCATCCAATGGTATGATCTAAAACTCAACAAGAAAAAAAAACCCAAAACAACAGCAATTAGTCATCCAGAAAATTCATTGTTTAAGTTGGAAAAATGCAAGTTCTTCAAGGGGTGAAATTGCATGGCTTAAAAATCCTTTATCTGCTAAGAAATCAGCCCAGGACCCTCGGTACCACACAAGGATGGAGCTCTTGAGGACCTTCTCCATGTATACCCAGTATCCTGGAAAATCAGATTTGTGTCCCACATGGTATTAGCTGTGAAAATTCACCTTTGAAATCAGCAAAGAGGTTATTATATGGCTGCTAGGATTCAGCAGTTCAAAAGGTGATTTTTTTTCCCACAGTTCTTGAAACTTCTCATGCATTTCCACTTACTATCTTTCATCATTTTGAAATTGAAATGATTGTGCTTTGAGCAAGCATTCACCTCAGCAAAAGGGAACAATCTTTACGATATTCAGTGTCCTGAAATACTGGGAGGAATAGTTCAGGTGGTAATAAATTTTACTGCCAGATAACACTTTATACATAGAGAACACATATTTGCCAGCGAAAAAATTTTAAAGTAAGGACCAATTAATTTTCATAGAAAGAATATTTTCCATATAAAAGAGCCTTTCATCTACTTTACAGTTCATTGCATTTTACTGGATCTATTTTATATTTGCAAAGCAAAATTAAATTTTCCTTTTATATGAAAAAAAGAAATTACATTGAAAACATGGGGCATTAAAATATTCTCTCTGTGAATGTAATTATGCAATGCAAAATAAAAAAGCCAACATTCTTCAGTCTGAGAAATTATGCAGGTATTTATTTAATTGCCAAATAAAATTCTGTTGAGGGGAGGACCCAATAAAAGAAGAGCTGTCTGGCATGGGAATGACATCTGCCACGTTTGCCTTGCAAAAAAAAGTCTGTGTAAGGCTAATTTAAGGTAATATTATTGTGACAATGATATTTATGTGGACAAGGTTGTGTGTTGCAGCAGGTGAAAGGGAGAAATGTTAGTACTGCTGGCTCTGTGTGGGAGCTGGGGTCCCACCAGGGCATCTTTCACTCCATGTCCACCAAGGTAATCCCCAAGACCTGAGTCCTCTTGTGACTTCTGGCTGCCATTACACTGCTCTGGCTACAAAATGTCTTAAACATGAGGGACTCTTATCTGGGAGATAATGATTCCAATCATCAGAAATATGCTTTAACTTTGGGAAATATAAATCACTTTAATTCGACAGCTGCAAAAGAAAAGGTGTAATTGAAGGTCAGCGGCAAAAATCGTAAAAACTTGATCTGAATTTTAAAGGCGAGAATTTTAAAAGAATCAGTGTTCAAACAGGGGGGAAAAACAGCGAAGCAAACTTTTTTTTCCTCGTAGCATGGATGTGAAAGGCTCTCTGAGCAGGCTGAAGTCAGTCAGGCTCCCAGCTCACATTGCTTACTGTGGATTTCAGCTCCAGCTTTAAATCTGATGCTGATGTGATTTAAAGGGGGAAAGCCACGAGGAGCTCTGGCAGTCTGTGCTGGAGCCCAACCTGCTGACACCGCCAGAAATTTGGGGGTTGCTACCACTGAGGTAGAATACTTATTTCAGAGCTCTCTGGTCCTTCTGTCTAGGATTTTAGCTGTCAGCAAATGGCTTTGTGAGTTTCATGCATCCTTTACTTCTATGCACAGCCACGGGGTTTTGCCTCTGAGACTCACTGGGGCAGGAACAGAAACATAGATGGGAAAGGAAGGAGTTTGCAAGTAGATATTGTCACATCCCTTTAACCAAGCTTGTTTTTTCAAAGGGTTAATAACAGAACACTGGGAAGCCACTTGCAGCTGGGAATGAAAGACATTGGATACTTGGTGAAGGATTTTGAGAAATGATTTGGTTCTAGGTGGAAAATGTCACTTATTTAACTGACAGAGTGTATATTTAGATTAAATGTTAAGAAATTCATGACTGTGAGGGTGGTGAGGCACTGACATAGTGCCCAGAGAAGCTGTGGCTGCTCCTGGATCCCTGGCAGTGCCCAAGGCCAGGCTGGATGGAGCTTGGAGCAGCCTGGGACAGTGGAAGGTGTCCCTGCCCATGGCAGGGGCTGGCACTGGATGGGCTTTAATGTCCCTTTACCTTTCTATGATTCTGTGATTAATTTTCTTAAGCTCAGACTCATGGTAAAATGATGCTGCTATTGTAGAAGAAGGACTGCACCAACCCACCCAAAAGACCAAGGGACACAAAGAGATGCTGTGCCATAAATATTCATAGCAACTGTGAAGGTGTTTTGTACAGGTTTGTGGTCTTATCCATATAAACCTGAGAACCAGCATTGTTTAAGCTAAAAAACTAAATCAAAATAAAAACAACCTCCTCACAATGTGTGGGACAGCTTCATGCATCACAGACCAAGGATCCCCAGCCTTGGGGAGGAGATGAGCAAGGGATAACCCCTCTGGGGCTGGCTCCCAAAGAGGTCCATGTCTCAAAGCTTGAAGCTCCCCTTGCTCCTTTCCACATTTGAGCACTGCAGGTTGGAGGATCCCACCAGGAAAAGACACCTCACTCCTTGCAGTGCAGGCATAACCCTCTCTCTCTCTCTCTCTCACACACACACAGCCTTTCCTAAGGGACAATTTTAAATCAGGCTGAGAAGGCAAACTCTGCTTTTATCAGCCTTACAGATTGCCAGGCAAAATTTGCCTGAGTTCCCTTTTTGGGCACATAATTGCTGTTTGCCACCTCCTGGCTCCCACTCCCTGCAAACTGCGGATTTCCTCTCTCTTTTGTCAGCCCCTGGTTCCACTGGCAGGGTTGAGCAGAGCAGTAAACAGATGAGGTATTATTTACTTGTGCCTGTGCCAGCAGCACATAATTCAGGCTGGACAGACTGCAGCAATTATGATGCATTTTTCATTCACTCAAATGAATCAATCACTTGCTTTACTCGTGAACAAGAAGTAACAAAACAAAACAAAAGTTTAAAAAAAAAACTCAAAAAACAAATCCAAATACTTGCTTGTGGGGCAAAACCCAGAGAGACAGTTTATTTTTTAAGGCCAACACTTACACAAAATTATCTTATATAATTAACATCCCCTGGTTAATAACCATTCTGCAAACAAATGTGTATCTGCTGAAATGAACAGATGAATCATTATCATTTAGCACTTACAGGATAATAACAGGGTGTAAAGACTATCAAAAAAGGGAATGCTTGAAAATGTACCAGAAAGTGGCACCCCCAGAACTATATGAATGTGAAAAATAGAAAGAGAGAAAGAGAAAAAAATTTAAAAGTGCAAAACTCCAGAGTCTCTGCAGTTTGGTTCGTGCTTGAAATGACTTGATGGTGTTTGGTGCTGCATGAAGAGGCTAACCACTGCTTGTGCCAAAAAAGGGACTCAGGTTTAAGAGGTAATGAAGGAAGAAAAGGGATTGGACTGTGGTGTGTGTCAAGAATTTGGCTCTGGGTGTCCAGAAGTCTGTGTGCAGAGGTGGCACAGTGCCACCCCATCTTCCCTTCAAAGCCGCCTGGGATCTCCCTCAGCTCACAGGAATTCTGACCTGAGCATGTCCAGCTTTGTACAGGAAAACTGTGAGCAGAATCCATTTCTCCTGCATCTCTGTTCTTGCTGTCACTACAAGATCCCCCCACCTTTTCCAGGAGGAAAGAAATGAGCCACAACCCTGATTAGCTAATTCCAGAAATAACTCTAATTTAAGCTTAAAGGCTCTGAAGCCGTAATGGGGCTGCATTATGAATCTGATTGTCTGAAGTTAACGCTCTCTTTTTATTCATTTGTCTAGTAATTTATTTGTAAAAAGTAAGCAAACTGAAATGAGCAGGCAATCAGCTGCCCTGACACACTATTTTACCCAAGGGTATTCTCCAGGAACGGAGGCAGACTATTTCAGCCATACAATGTAATATTTATACCTCCATCATGAGAAGAACTCATGACCTTACTCCTAGATGTAATGAAAAGGTATATATTAAAAAAATAACCCTCTCTTTATAATGAAAGGCGTTGCAATACCCCAAACTCTAATAACAAGTGGACAGAGATATTTTGGAGCACTGCAGGATGTATTCCATTGGAGAAATATTCATCAGGCAGCTCGTATGTACCAAAGAGCACCTGCACAGAGCAGTTTTTGGGGGAGTTTCCTTCCATTTGGACAGCTGTGAATTCAACTTTTCTGTGCATTTCTACTGAGACATATCAGCCTGGCTTTTTTTTTTTTTTTTCCACACATCCTTGCTTTTTGGATAATTCGTGGGCAGGTAAATGCAGTCATTGATGAGAAGCATCTCTTCTTTCTCAAACCCAACCAGGCAGCAGGAAAAAAAAACACCTCGTGGCTTCCCTGCCCTCTCTGAGTGCCTAATCAGGGGTAACTGGATGAGTGGGGCAGGCTGTGGGCAGTCCAAAAGATGAAGAAAAAGCTGAGATGAAATTTTCTCTTGGGAGGAGCTTTTTGAGGGCTGCCCCTGTCACTGCAGCCGTGGCAGGATGGGGGCAGATCCTGGCCAAGGTGCTGCAAACAGCAGGGGATTTTTAATTGTCCAGGGCAAGAAGAAACCATCCAAGGCTTTTTATTCACTGGAGGAGATGTTATGCAGGGGATGCCTTGTAAAAATACCCTTGCAAAATGCAGTATTTTGTCCTCAGCCCCATGCAAATTCAGTTGGGTTTCTCCCAGAGGAAGTGATAATAGCTGGAAACAGAATTTGGGCCAGGATGCACTAGACTGTAAAGGTCTGGGAGTGGTGGGTAAGCACCAAACACGGGGCTCTGTTTGTATGAAATGAATAATAATAATAAAAATAAAAATAACAATTAATAGCACAGGTTCCAGGCACAAACCAGGAGTGAACTGTGCCTGCACTCCCTCCTCCATCCCTGTGCACAGCCCAGAGCCCTGTCCAGGCTCATGGACACCTCTGTAGGGTAACTCCAGAGCAGAAGTAAAAGGCACACAACAAGATGAAAGACATTCTGCACCAGTGTTTCTCCTTGCTGGAGTCACCACCACTGAAAAGAGAATATTGTTCCCCTAACAAAGGTGGATATTGTGAACCCAAGCAGATGATGATGAGCATTGGCAAGAGAGTTCCTGTATCAGCCAGCAGGAAGGCTAAATTATACCAGGGAAAAATTAGGATTAAAATAACTATATGATTAATTTCCTAGTTTACCTGGAATAAATAAACCTTTACCTCAGTAACTATTGTTATAATATCTGGGCTGGTATGCTGGTATCTGCTAAAGAGCTAACATATTTAGTTTTATTGTTTTGTCAAAATATTAAGAATATCAATATATCTCCATAATTCAGTGTTATACAAAGAAGCATTTTTGTGCCATATATAGCAAAGATTGTATTATACTTTTGAGATCATAGGTAATGATGACAAAGTGATCTGTGTTCAATTTCAGCATTAATGTCTGGTTTGAACAAAGCCTGAAATATGGTCTGGGAGCTAAGAGGCTTTAATATTAAGATCTTTAACTGTAATTTATGTGACAGAAGATAGGGTTTAGCATAATAAAATGTAATGGGCTCCTCGAATGAAGAGGACTAAGAGACAATTGAAAACAAGGTAAAAATGGTAAATTATAAATAACAGTAAATTTACCTTTATGTTGTTACTTCATTTATTTTTGATTTGTTAGACAGGCTCTGTAATTTTTCATTTTGCTGCATTTGGAACCAGGCATTTCTGCACCTCAGGAATAATGGGTCGAAGGCACAGCAATACTGCTGGGCCCCTCTTAAGAAAACTGCATTAGGGCTCCAAACAGAAAACCTCTTTTTCTCCAAAATTTCTAATTTACCTGTAAAAATTCAGCTTGAGTTGAACTTCAGCACATAAATGTGCTCATGTGGTGAACAAATGCACTTGCTCATTTTACCTCCAAAATCAGTTTGTTTTTTTTCTTTTTTTTTTCCTGGAAGTTGCTTAAGTGTAAAAAATGAAGAACATCTGCAACATTTTTCAATATTTGTTGGAAATTAGAGCGTTGAAAGGAAAATAACTTTAATAATAACGAGCTGCTCCTTTTTCAAGGTATATTTGGCAAATTGTTTGTGGATGGTGACAACTGTCTGGAGCTTGTCCCCACTGCAGCTGAGATTTTGCACCACACACTGAAATGGAAAGTGAGCCTGAACAATTTATTGAAAGTTTACTGGAATGGATGAAAACCTCTCAATTTTCAAAGCTCTTTCTCTCTGGGCCAGGCCCTGTGAGCCCTGAAATGGCATTTCTGGAAGAAATCAAGTAAATCAGGAAAAAAACATCTGATCTATGTTGCTTCTTGTGTTCTTTTCCAGCTCTGGGACTCCTACCAGTCCTTTATCCTTTATCCTTTCTTTTTGTAGGGGAAATGGCTGAAAGGGCAGCCTGTTCTTGCAGTTTGCTTTGCAGGTGGCCAAATTCAGTCTCTGTGTGTCCTTTTTTTGCAGTGGCTCAATAGTGGTTTTTTTGTTTTTTTTTTTGAAGTCTCTGAAAATTAAAAGAATTTTTCTCCTCCAGATTTCTGTCTAATTCTCACCTTTTCTGAGGTTTAACTCCTGGTTATGTCCCCAGGTTTGGGGTTGCTCTCCCAAAGCCTTGCTTCATCCCTCTGCAAGTCCTGTCTACCTTTTTTTCCCCCAATATGTAATTTTATATTACTGAACTATATAAAAACTGTTCATGCTGCTTATGGTCAAAGATGGAGGCTCCTGGTGCCGAAGATTTGGGGTTTCATTTTACCTCATTTCTGAGAATTTTGTCCTGGTCTGGTCCAAAATTTGTGATAGGGAGGAATAAGACTGTGTCCATGTGGTATTTGTAAAGAAGAAAAGTGTTTATTAAAAGTAGGTGGTGGATTTTTGGTTTTTTTTGTTTGGTTTTTTTTTTTCAGTGCCTGCATTCCATAAAAGCTCCCAAGGGAAAATGCAAATCTTACAAGGAATGGTGTTTACTTTCATGGCAGCAGCAGAATGTTGCAGGAAAACATCCAGCAGTAAAAACATGAGAGAAAACAGGGAGGTGAAGCAGATCCTTGTGTAGAACAATTAAAGGAGGCAGTGACCCAGGAACTGTCCTAAGTCCTGGGTAAGGATCCTCCTCCTCCAGGGCTTGGAGCAGTGCAGAAGAGAAGTGATGGTTCCTGCCCCACATCCCACCCCAGGGACCAGCTTGGGTCCTTCCCATGGATGTGAAGAGGAAAAAGCTCAGTGATTCTTGAGTTTCACCCCTGCTTTTTATGTTACAAATTATTTATACACCTGGTATGGGCCCATGGACTCAAAACATCCTTTTGGGTACAACTGACCTGGTCTAGAGACCACTGAAATATTTGGAAAGCCTCCTCTTGTTTTCTATATAAACTGGACTAGACCTCACAGAAGCAGAAACAAAGCCTGAGATTAGTTCAAAAGAAAATCTGTGGCATTTCAAAGAGGTAACCCTGATGAAATATGAATTAAAATAAATACAAGGTTTTAATAATAATTAATAAAACATGCTGTGAACACCTTATAAATGACTGATACATAATGAATGAGTCATACAAATGTATTCATTAGCTAAAATTATCATACATAATAATTACATTTTCTGAAAAATTTATGATAGGGGGAAAGTCTTTCCTTGGATATATTTGTGCAGGTTTTGCTAACTTCAGTGCAGATATACATGTGTACTCAAGGCTGGAATGTGGCCCTGAGTGTGTGGGAATTGTCACATTAATAATTCTGGGAAGGGACTTCCATGCTTTAAGAAGTATATAAATTCCTCCTGCTGCATTTCTTATTTAAAAACCATGCTGTGTGTTAAATGAAATTCTGTAGCCCAAGGAATCTTTGCTGCAAACCTCTGCCTAAGTGAAAACTACAGGAAACATGATTTATAGAAATTTTTCTGTTGTTGTTTTGATTCTGTTTCCTTAGACTTCATCTGTCCACATATGAAGGCAGGTAACATCCATGAGCATATTGTTTAGCCAAGTGTTTTATTAAATTTGCCTCTGGAGAGAGTGAGTTTAGAAGTGCTTTGGCTTCTGTGGGGTGCAGAGTTCCAGAGCAGATCCCAGGGAGGTTCAGTCCTTCTGCAGCTTTTCCTGCCCACGACTTCCAGATGGTTCAGAGGGACAGTGAGCAGTAAGAGCCTGTGAAGTGTTTGAGCACACAGAAAGCTGCCTCTGTGTTTGGAATATTGTCTAAAATCAAGCTCTTGCCCAGGAAAGTTGTGCATAGGTGCTGCTGCCATTAGAAAGGACATCAGTCCAAATTGACTTTCAGGTCAAACTAAAAAAAAAAAAAAAAAAAAAAAATAAAAATCTATGCAGTGAACTAAATTCTCAAACAGTCCCAGCAGGTGCCATCACAGTTTTCTGCCAGTCCCCTCTGGTGCCTGGCTCCCTGCAGTGCCACTGTCCCTGTGATCAAGGGACCTGTCTCCCCAGCGCTGAATTTTCTCCAGCTCCTTGTGAGAGATTATTCTCCTCGGCATGCCAACAAAGAGGATGCCTTCCCTCCCTGGGAGGACTGGCAATATCAGATGGGTGTGCACCATTCAAAAGTTTAGCAGAAATGGAGAGGAGATCAAAGGTTATCAACAGCAGCGAGCTTTAATGAAGATTGCAGAGGAGAAAAGTAAAGGCTGATTTCAGGGCATGGCCATTGTATTCAGTTCCAGTTACAAAACAGGGGAATTTGAGGATCAGACGTGCAAGTGCAGGTGGTGGAGGACTGTAGCAACACAGTCAAAGAGTTTGAAAGAAATCCAAAGATTTTTTTTTTTAGAACAAAATACGTATAATTTATTCACTGGGGAAATGATATTCCTTTCCTGCCTTATCAACCGATCACATTTCTGCTCCTGTGAAATCTGACCCCGGGCTGGAAGGCACAGGATAGTGCAGATGGAGGGATTTCGCTTGGCTTCCCCAAAATGAGAGAGGTGCCCTCCCTGTGCTGCAGCCAAACCATCCCACGGCCCAGGAGGGACGCGAGGAAAGATCCCCAAACCTTTTTCTGCCAGGGGTGTAAAACCCACGCCACGCTTTTCTTGGGGTGGTTCCAGCAGGCTGCCCGGACAATCGCTGCTCCGGATTAATCAGTGTGTTTTAAACACCAGGGCACGTGTCTAAAACAAACAGGCTCTCGTTATTAATTGCAGAAATTTGCCGTGACAGTGCAGCAGAGCGGGGCTGGCGTAACAGGTTTTAGGATTTGATTACAGCACCATCTACTGGGTGTGGAACTTCTCCTGTCCCCAAAGCCTCTCCTTTGCAGTAAAAGTCGAGAATCGCTTTCACGAGACGATTCAAGGGGGAAAAAAAAAAAAAAAAAGTAATTTCATAAAGGTCTAAACTCTCGAAATCTGTACCAAGACCCATTAGCTTCAGTGGGATTCAGCTCTTTCTGGTGATGCTCACCTAGAGTCATATTTAAATCATTAAATCTTTGACTCGGTGATGAAAAACAGATCTAAAGAGTGAGACAGCATGTTTGCCTCGGTACATTTCTTGTAATTATATCAAGATATCATCCATTTAACTAATAAGGGCATTATAGCACTGAGTGGGTGTGCCTAGGCAGGTAGGAGTGAGCAAATAAATGTGATGTCCTCAGGCAAACCACTGAATGGCAGCAGAAAGCACTGAATTAATTTAAAGAAAGGAATTTTACTTAGGGGATTAATCAGTTAGACTTAACTCATAACATGTAATGGGAATCCCTTGTATTACTTGCAAAAAAATTGATTTCCTCCAGGAGAGGGGATATGTTCAAAAGCTGATTAGTGGAAGTAATGTTTCAAATATTTGCATTCCCTAGTGATTGTTAATTTTGCACATAATCCAGACTCCCACTGACTTTCACACAGCTGTAAGTGCTCTGGACAGAGCCCTGCTCTCATCTGAGGAGTGCTGGATGCCATCTGTCAGTACCATGGTCCTTCTGTGCTAGCTGCTCAAAGGGTGCTGCTCAACACGAGCCTCTGATGCAAGATCTCCTGTAGTAGTTAGCACTCTTATTTTGTGCCCATAAATGGATTTCTTGTACTCTTCATCTGGGAAATTTTTGGGGAAAGAATGACATATAGCTGTTACTAGCAGAGATGGCAAAATTAGAAGCTGATCTTGAAGTTCCCTCCCTTGGGAGCCTTGGGCCTTGGGCCAAAAATCGGTTTTTTGAACTACCTGGGTGGCAGGTGTGGCATGCAAAAGCATCCACAGCCCTTCTGCTCTCCATTCCCAATTGCTATTCCATAGAAACACTGGTCACAGCACTGTGCTGTGCTGTGACAGATGAACAAGCACAAAAATCTCCTCCTGAGTGTCCTTGTTCTCCATCTCATCGAGTCACTTTAAAGTTTAAACTCATACTGTGGAACTATAGGAACAAACCCCAAAAGGTGTCTGAGTCCAAAAGAGCAGCTCAGTTGATACTGACACTTGATTAATTCTTCCTTGAGCTATTCTGTGGTGTTGGGAGACAAGTTCTCACTCCATAATGGGGAAAATAAAAGCCCCAAAAAAACAGAAATAAACTAAATTCTACTTTGAAATCACACTGATGTGGGGAAATACAAAATCCTGTCCAGGTAAAGATAATGAAATCCTGTGCACTCTGCAGTAAATGGCAAAGCCTCACTTGTGGTTGTTGGGAATGAGCTCTCACTGCCATGTCATGTGTGGGATTATTTTTGCTCATATCAGAACAGCCAGGAATGGCTCTGCCTGTTGTCTGAGCTGAAGGACAGCTGAGAAACGTGGCCTGAGCAGCATCCTCAGCATTGTCCCCTGTCCCTCATCATCTGATGCTGGTGGCAGCTGGAAGAGCTGCAAGACATCCTTGCCTCTCCCCAAATCCAAGCGTGCAGGCCCAGGATTGCTGATGGTCCCAGCTGCCTGCTCTGCTGGCAAACCATCCAAGGCACCTTCTCTGACTAAACAGGACTCCAGAGCTCCCTCAGTTTCTACCAGAACATTTCAGCAGGTCTCTAAACCTTAATTTCTACAGTTAAACCTGTTTATTATCTCACCTAACACATCAATTTCTCATCTTCCTATTTTTCTGTGAAAGGCTTCAACATGTTTGAAGGCTGTTAAATATTTCTGCTTGGTCCATTCAATTTCTGTGTTTTCACTCTGCTGAAAATCCCATGTGAAACTGAATTCTTTGCATAAGATGACCTAATAGCTCATGCAAGATTGTTTTAGTGTGAATGAAGGAAGAACTCAGCCTCAATCCAAGTTTTTGTCATTGTGCTCATGAAGGAGAAGTTGTTAAATCAAGCTTCAAGTTTTGAAAACGTTCACATGCAAACCCTTGACATATTCCAGTGAAAAACATTTTATATTTGTACAACTATGAACACAGCAGTTGGACCAAACAATTTATTCTTGAGGTGTTATCGTCTGAATATCATTAATTTTCTCTGTTTTATTAGTAAGGGTTTTTTTTTTCCCCTGCACATATAATTAGTGGGTAGGGCAGTGATTTTTGGGTAGGACTTTGGTTTGGGGTACTAAATTGTAGAAATTTGTTTATTTTAGTGAATATCAGCATATTTTGTTACTAGATGCTGAAGTCTGAATGCTGTATTGCAGAATCCTTTTGAAGTCCATCTGTTCCAAAAGGCTTATGAGAGAGTTTGGAAGTAAATTGTTAATTTGACTTTGATCATAGTAAAGGGGAGATTTTTCTGGCAAATAAAATGTTTAGATGTCTTTGCTTTTTGGTGGTCTGCTGTGGCAGACAATGGAGTAACTCTGGGGGAATACAGAGGAAGTATGGCATGATAAAAAAGTGATGGCAAAAGGAGTTTTTATCTGTCTGTGTATTTATCCATCATCTCCCTGGCCGTGGATTCACTGCAATTCATTTCTTGATACTTTCCTTGCTATTTTTTAAGCCTGTAATATTTACATTTCGGATTAGAAGTCACCTAGTGATTCAACAATTCTCCTAACCTTTTAATTCTTGCCGTCCCCTGAGGCATAAGGGGAGCCAAGAGAAAACCCAGGAGAGCTGAAGGAGAATGTGGGAGAGCTGAAGCTCTCCTGAAAGGCCTTTTAGCTTGATGGAGAGCAAAGGGCTGAGGGTGATTGTGTGGATGAGGATGGTACCTGTGCTGACAAATGGCAATTCCCTCACGTTTGGCTGCCTCGCCCGACAGGGACTTCACACTTGATATTTCCAGGATTATTTTGTCCCACGTTCCACCTGGCAATAGATCCTTTCTGAAAGGTGTTGTAACACATTTTTCTCCCAGGAGACTGAAGCCAGGGGAGGAAATGGGGCTGCCTGATGAAATGCCCTGCTTAGCTCTCTGGTGGGAGGAGGTTTAAACCCAGAGCCTCCAAAATGGAACATCTGCATTTTTGAGAAGCAAGTGGCCTTGCCTGTGACTTCAGAGAGGAGTGTGAAGGAATGATGCTTGATCTGAGGCAATCCCATGAAAAATATTCAGGACCATGGGAAGACTAAATGCCTCCTTCCATATGTATGAGCTTCACTAAGCTAGTAATCCACAGTTTAAGGAAGTTGTTTTTTTTTTTAATTTAATAAAGAGGTTATTTTAAACTTAGATCTGCAAAACACTCATACCTCCAGCACATTGCCTCAGTGAAATATCCCTCTACATGAAAATATAGACAGTTAGTTTTTTCTTCCAAAGTGAAACACTGCAAGGTCTTTCATTACTGGTTTATTATGCTTTCTGTATCTTTGCTCATTTTTCACCAGTATTGCATTAAGTATTGATATTGATTTCTTGTAAATGGTACTGAAATGGATGGCTCACAGTTTTTGTTATTGTTCTGTAGCACTTGTATGTAATTTATTACAGCTGCAATGGAACCTGCCCCTTGCTGCCAGGGTTTAAATTAAATGTGCCATGTTTTGGCCCCTAGTAGTCACATACATTTCTCATTCTGGGTCTGAAAGTGTTATGTGCAGAGCAACTTTTTTAATTACTTCCTTGAAATTATTTAAAAAGTTTATTTCAATAATTTTGGTAATTAATATGTAATACATTGGTCAAATTAATGGCATTTTTCTTTTCCATTACAAAGAATAATTGCTGTCCTGCAAAAACAACGTGGGGTAGATGGTAGTCATGGCTGGCTTTCCTCTTTCTGGGAGAAAAAGGGGAAATCAGCTCATGATATTTTCAGTAAGTTTGTGCATAGACTCCCAGAAAGGTCATAATGAAAATAAAAAAGTATTGATGACGAGGAGGGACAGCCCAGCTGGAATGGCATTTCTTTGGACCATGCTTTAATGTGGGGGACTTAGTTTTGGCACAAAATTTGACTTGGAACCATCAATGAACTTGATTTTATGAGAATAAAGCTGCAGCACTGACAAAAATGAAGTAAAGCAAAGAAAGTCCCAGCACCAAATATCTCTGTACATGAGGTTCCTTTGTGGAGGGTTTGTAGAGAATATGACATTGAGAGAACACCAGTGGTTTTAACAAAAAAACCCCCAATTGATAGAACATTGACCTTGAGACACATTTTTTGTATATTCCCCAGTTTGATTTGCTGCTATTTCATTAGAAATAGAAGTCACTATTCTGGCAGGGAGTGAATATTTTTGTCTCTGCCCATGGAAAACCTTCTGCTCTAGGATTTTGGAAGGATTGGGATGAAGGGAGAAGGTTTGATGCTTTGTTTAGGGGTCCCTTTCCTCCTCTTTCTGGGTTTCTGTAGGTGCATCTCTGGCTCTGGGCTGAGGGTGTTCCAAGGCCATCAGTGCTGCTCTCATGGAACTGCAGTGGTGTAAAGCACTTTTTACTTGTAACTCCTTCCAGAAGCCATTTATAATGAAATGTGGAGCTTTTCACACAAGATTAACTGAAACCCTTTACAAAAAGTCTTTGTTCCAGTTCACTGAATAAATCCAATTGCCATTTCACAAGCTCTTCTTGGGCATTTTCTCCCCTAGATTTGGGACAATGTCCCTTACTCTTCCCCTGACAGCTTTAAATAGCTCTGTCCCACTCAGCTCCCTCTGCTAACCCTGGAGAGTGGCTGGACTCCCCAGGCCTTTTTAATTCCAGGAGGTCATTGAAGCAAAACAGGAATATTTTCACATCAATCACATTTCAAAAAGTTCAACATTTATGCAACAAGGTGGCTGTTTTGAAGTCACTGTTTTTGAGGCTGGTGTGAGCACAAAGAGGACACAGCCATAATTCTTAGGGAACTCAAGGTGTCAGCAAGGCAGGGAACTCAGGCTGCCCCACCACCATGGGTGTGTTGGGAAGGGCTCTCGTGAAATGACATTGCATTTTCCAAAAAAGCATCTTTAAGTCATAAAATCTTAGAATCTTGAATAGTTTTGGTTGGAAGGGATTTTAGAGCTCATCTAGTCCACCTGGGACATCTCCAGCCAGAGCAAGTTGCTCCAAGCCCCATCCAGCCTGGCCTTGGGCACTTCCAGGGATCCAGGGGCAGCCACAGCTTCTCTGGGCACCCTGTGCCAGGGTCTCACCACCCTCACAGGGGAGAATTCCTTCCCAAGATCCCATCTAACCCTGCCCTCTGGCTGTTTGAGGCCATTCCCTGATGCCAGAATAATTTTTGCTTTTTCTTTCACACCCCTCTCACACACTCTTTTATAGTTTGATGTACTCTCAGTGCTTTTAGCCCCACACTTGTACCTTCCCAAGGCTGAGACCTCAGCTCAGCCCCACGGCACCGTTAAACCAGGAGAGCAAACATCCTGGGAGCCCCAGACACCAAGGGCCTCTCCCGAACACATTTGGGAACCTCAGCCAGGCCCAGCCAGGGGGAAGGTTCCTCACAACGAGGGCTTCACTCCAGCCTCTCCCTGGGGGATCTTTGATAGATGTGCTAATTAGCAAGGCCTATAATTGTGTGCATTTTGGTGTGAGGTGTGCATGCATTTTTGAGACATTCCACCTGGACCAAGTGCTGTACCCAAGGATCCTGAAATAAACACCAAGGTAAAAACCCCTTTTCCCCATAAACCGTGTTTGGTTTTAATTTTAAAGCCAGGGGAAGGCAACACTCCCTTGTCCTGTCCCTCCAGGCCCTTGTCCACAGTCCCTCTCCAGCTCTCCTGGAGCCTCTTTAGGCACCCTGGGTCTGAGAAATGGAAGGTACTGTTGTGATATGGGGAATATCTGCCATGCCAACTTTTCCCCCCAATCCTCACGTCTCTCTGTTGTTTCACCCTAAATAAAAGCCTATTTACATTGCACCACCCCGTGTCTAACATACCAAATAATGTGCCAAAACTTCTTTGCTTGATAATGGCACAAATTGCTTTTACTGGGCCTTAGACCTTGGCTGTCAAATCACAGCAAGGCAGTCTCCAACTTGTGAACAATTTTAGCCACTATATTTTCACATTTTTGTTGCACTTATAAGATTTGTAGGAAACTTTGTGTTGAAGAGAGCAAGTGGATTTATTGAGAAGATAAAGAAGAAAAGTAATCTCCCTCTTTAATTTTTTCCCCTCAAAAGGGAAAATTAACAACCCAGGAGGCTTAGTTTCCCTGTTGGAAGGAATTGCTTGTAATTTTTTGCTTTATGTTAGTTTGTTCAAGTATCCTGGGAGCAACATGTCCAGGCCCCAGAGCTCATATTGCAACAGTGATGATGTGTTTTTGCAGCTGGAAAAGCCTGAGCATCAGAGGTGTTAATCTGATCTCTCAGTATTGGTGTCCCACACCTCAGCCCCGGTGCAGGAAATTAAAGAGTGAAATCTGCAAGGGAACTATTTCATAATGCTTTAAACAAATGAACTCCTTAACATTTTATGGTCTCTGGAAGATTGTTTTGTTGGTAGCAGTGCTGCCTGCAGTGGGAAGCATTTGCTGGAAAAGCAGCAGCATGGCAGCCACAGCCCAGAAAAGCTGCACTGGGGACACTTACTTGAGCTTTATCATTACTGGGTAAATTACTCAATCTTTGTCAATTTGGGCTGAGTTTCACGGGAAGAACTGTCCCAAATCTAGGACTGCAGCTTGCTTTATAGGGAGAAATCACTCTCTTCACCCAGCCTTCCCCCCAGGTGTCACCAGGAGCATTTCGCTGATGTGGGAGGTTCACAAACCAAGTAACCTTCTGCATTTTCTCCCCTGCTTGGTTCAGAGGGGTTTGTGATGATACCTGACCATTAAAGCTCTTTGCTGGTTTATGCTATTTAGAATCTCATCCCTTCCTTTTAAACCATTTCCAGGAAATTTCAATTCACTTTCCTGCCCCTTTGCCACCCTCTGAACCGCAGAGGGGTGGAGGGAGGCGTCCAGCCCTGAACCAGCAGGCTGCAGCTCTCTCTGTGCCTGCAGAGAAATAAATGCAGCCTGTGCTCAGCGAGAGGCTCCCGACTAACACCTCCTGTTAATTTCCCAGTCCCCCACCCCCCAAAAGAGAAAAAAGGTGTATAAAAAGGAAGCAGGAATTCCTCGAGGATAACAGTAATGTACCCTCTCCACAAATTACCAGCAGACCTTTCCAGGAGCTGATCGCCTATAAAAAGCTTTGGAGGAGTCATTACAGTCGTTGAGCTGCTGGGGGTTTATGATTCCTGCTCCCCAGAAGGCCAGGCAGGGAGGGCCTGATGCAAAACCACGCTGGAGGGGCTGGCACATGGCTCAGACACAGAGGGCACCTTTGAGACTGTTGTGGGACTTCCCAGCTGGAGAGGGATGGAGATGTAAGCCCCCAAAGCATCCACGCCTGGAGAGCTGTGAGGGTCTCAGGAGCTGTGAGGGTGAGCCTTGCCCCCCTGGAGCAGGAATGAGCTGAGAGCTGAGCAGTTCCTGCACTGTTGGGGAGGCCACGACACACAGAGACTGTGCCTCAGACAATGTGCAAAAAAGCCTTTATTAAACGAAGCAGCTTCTTTTTAAAGACTTTTGGATGTTATCATTTGTGTTATGTAATTATCAGCTACAAAATTACTACAGTAAATCCATTGACTGTGGTTAATGACAATATCCTGCCATTGGCTACCTACAGCATAAACGTTCAAGCATTCAGAAAAATACCAGCTGCTGATATGTTGCTATTTTTCCCTTTCTATTGTTTAACTCTCTTGCTTCTCTTGATACTACGTTTACATGGGTAAAGACTAATTGTTGTTCTTCTCATGGGCTTTTCTCCCTATTAGAAGCTAACCTTGTCCAAATTGAAGGTTTGTGAAGCCACCAGACCAGCTGTCAGCCTCACCAGAGATCTGCCAGGTTTTTACCCCAAAACTCCAGGGGGATTTGTCCTACCTCTCATGTCCCTGCTGCTCAGCTCTGTGTGTGGCTTGGGGGTTGTCAAGGGCCTGGGCCCCTGTTGGGATTGGAACCGGGGGTTCCAACCCCTGTCCTCTGCCCTGGGGCTTTTCTTCCTTTGGTTTGTCATGTTGGAAAAAATGCAGCAAGAGATCTTCTTCTGCTGTTTCAGAGTTGTTTTTATTTGTCTTATCAAAACCTCGGAGGGAGAGACAGCATCCCCCGGGAACACCAGGGCAGAAAGGGCAGAAAAGGCAATGGCTGCAGATCAGCAGCTACTTTTATATCTTGCTAACAACCATTCAAGAAACAATACATATCCTATTTTCTTTCCAACACCAGTAAACCCTCATCTTATTGATATGTGTTTTCAATGCTAACTTTTTTCCACCAACCAACACACCACAGGAACTGGTGTCAGAGGAGAGAGGAAGAGAATGAGGAGAGAGGAGAAGAAGAAAGAAGGAAAAACCACAC
>VZTN01027100.1:64072-76762 GCA_013400515.1 Erpornis zantholeuca | reverse complement strand
TTTTTTTTTTTTGTGGACATCCTCTCTGAATAGCAAAAAGCTGCTGCAACCAGACACATCTTCATAGGTGAAATTATGCACATGAATAATCCAGCAGCTTCTGGACTAAATTTGGATTTAAAGGGAGTGTGTCCATTGCTCCATCAAAGCAGCAGATGGTTATTCTTCAGTGGAGATGGGAGACAACAGCAAAATTCAGACCTGTCTTGAGTTTCACAGACACTGGGCAAAGTTTTGGTGTCTCCTTTTTACAGATCTCACTGGTTTAGACCTTTAGTTTTCCCCAAGCCAGGGAAGGGGGGAATGGCTTTAAACTGACAGAGGCAAGGTTTTGTTTGGATTTTAGAAATTGTTCCATGTGAGGGTGGACAGGCCCTGGCACAGGGTGCCCAGAGCAGCTGTGGCTGCCCCTGATCCCTGGCAGTGTCCAAGGCCAGGCTGGACATTGGGGCTTGGAGCAGCCTGGGACAGTAAGACATGGGACACAATGTGCAGTAGGGTTTGCTGCAAGCAGTGCTTTCCTTCCTTCTCTTAGCCTCGCCTCACTTTTAGTTCTCACTCTGTGAGAATAAAATAAATGCAATGCAACCTACATCAACAGGCCTAGAAATTCAAAAGCATTTTTAGCAACGGCACAAAAAAAAAAAATTGAATAACTTCAGGTGATGCTTATGGTTTCTAAAAATGCAAGTATCAACTGGTAAGTTTTTTGAAAATTGAATATAAAATCATAGAAAAATGCTTTATTTGATTCTCTGTTTATGGGAAATTCATTTTATTTGACTTTTTTATTTGTAATATCAACTATATTGCAGAGCAGAGTTTCTAGGTGCTCCCTTATGGTACCATTCTTCTAAATTATTAATGCCGTACTGTTGATATATTGTCAGCCTTGTACATACATTCTATGAAAATGAGTTTTACAGTAGGCTGGGATTTATAACAAAGCTTGACATATGCAGCTAATTCACCTAGACAGTCTTGTCAGTTTTAGGTTCATAAATAATTGATACTCGGGGCTCGGAGTTCAGCTACTGTTAGTGCTCCAGCTGTTAAATTTCAGCAGCATAATGGATGAATATTTGTTTATAATTTCTGTACATGGACCTGATGTCAGATCCCCAGTCTCATTTACATAGGTAGATTGAGATGTTGGAAGTGTAATGAGCACATGAAGATGATGAATTGTTTTCCTCAGTGCTGGTGCGTTTCTGTAAATGTTTGATTAGTTTTGAATGGATTACTGTTAGATTATCTGGTTCAGGGGTTAAAGTGAGCAGCTCTTTGCTCCCAAAGCTTTCGTGATCCCTTGCTGACAGATTTTAAAATTCATACAGTGATATTAGTGCTGCAAAAGCGAGGGGTATGCTTTGCAACAGCTGTTTAGTAATTAAACATACGGTTTCCCTGTTTGGAAGTTGCCTGGGAAATTTAAATCAGAATGATTTGTTTACCATAGTTTGAGGGAATTACAGTTTCTAAAAAAATAATATATTTTTGCCCCTAAAGTGCTGGAGTTTTCCCCCCAACGACACTAATTAAAAATGAGCAAAACACACACATACCCTCACAATAATTCAGCTGTTTAACGCCTTGGCCGACAGATGCAAAGCCATTAAAAACAGAGGTTCTTCTCATTTTCTCCTTCCGTGAATTAACGAGCAATATTCAGAAAAACATTTCCAATTGGACGTCCCAAGCAGAGATGCTGAAGCCAACCAGGTTTCCAACCACACCTTCCTGCTGGAGCCCAGCTGGGAGAAGCCGTGGGATGTGGACACGTGTCTTCCACACGATTCCCGATGACGTGAAGGGTGTGCTGAGCGAGGAGGGGGAGCTCAGTGAGGAAATGACGTTGGAGAAACTCGGAATAAATTAAAATGAGATGTTCCCTCACCCGCTGGGACTTGGCATGTGCCGCACAGCTAAAGGGGTGGTGCGTTGAACCAGAAAATACGGGGAGCAGGGTGGGTTTGGCTTGCTGGGGGTCTATATGAAGATGGGAGGAAGAGGAGAGAGTCATCCCATCTCCCACATGCTTCTCCCAGTGACACAGAGAATTAAATACAAACTGAGCTATGGCGAGGAAAACCTGCACCGCTGCCTCTGACCCCACTCACTCAAACGCGACCCTTTACACTCCTGCCTTTCTCCCACTCCCCCCACACCACCCTCTGAGCAAGCGGCCCTTGGACAAGAAGGTCTTGGGGAGCAGCTCCTTAATGAAAAGATTTAGTGGCCACAGCTCCTCGGAGCCCAGTCCCTCGCCCGCCACCGCGCCGCGTTTTGTCAGCCCCGCGCGCGGCTCCCCTGGCTTGTCTGGCAATCATGTTAGTGATTATATGGGTAATGAAACACGTGCTCTTTTTGTCTGTGCCTCTGATTAATCTGCTTTCTATTTAGCCGTGATTTATGGTGCTCAACTGTTGAGGTGAGCGCTGGCCCATCAGTTCCGCGGCCTATTACGGGCGGCGAAATGCCTGCGAGGCTTGAACTGTTTCTTGACAGCCAGGCTTCCCGCTACATTCCCTCCAATCTGTTTTGCTTCCTGGTGTGACCTTTCATACAGTAAAATACATTAGTTGAATAGCACAGTCTCATTAAAAGAGTGAATTAACCGAAGAGTCTTTTTAACTAAATGACAGCCAAAGGACTGAGTGCTAATAGCCACGGGCAGTTAGAAACTTAACTCATGAATCAGGCTGTTAATACTGCTCGCTGCCTGAAGCGCTAAGGGCACCACACTCTCTGCTTGCTCTCATAAGAAGAAAAGCTCATTACTTTCCTCCTGATGGGAGAGAAAGAGTGAGCGAGCAATAATAAAGCTTGAATTTTTCAATACTGTTAAAAATGGGGCTGACAGATTGCCGACAATAGGAGCAACGGGCTAGACACTGCAAAGAGAGCCACTGAATTAGCAATACCATATATCATACAATCTAATTAAATCAACCCCAAGAATGAAATTAGTTTTCTGTGAGTGAAATGGCCTTTGAAAGAGTGCTATTAAATGAACTGTAGAGCATTAATTAAATAATTCACAGTGAGGGATTTTGCATTTATACAAAAATTGTGCACTTAATTGTCCGTGCTGTATTACAGATTTGGCCTTATGTTAACAATGTGTCTAAAGCACACTTATTGGAGTGTATCAGGAGCAGCTTAACATAAATGCAGCTTATAAAGTTTTAAGAATTACCAAAGAAACTGAAGAAAAGAGGTAACAATAGCAAAAAAAATTACACACAGAGTCAACCACTTTTTCACATTAATCCTGTGCGTGTGTGACAACTTGTTACTTTTTTTTTTTCCCCAGTGGAATGACATTATGGCTTCTGAGTTTTAATTAAAGAGAAACTGCAACTTCTCATGATTTAGCAAAAAGAAGGACCTTTAAATTGTCTCAAAATAATATATGCACGAAAATGGCTGGGAAAAACAGATATTTTGTTTTGGAAGAAGAAAGAACAAAGTCTTTGGTCCTCAGGTTTTCAGTAAGGCAAACAATAAAAGACCAAATAAGGGCCATGAAAATTAAGTTTCTTATTTTCCATCTCTGTCACACTCTAAATTCAATTAAGAAATATGCTATTTTGAAACCCAAACCTTTGATTTCAAAATCATGACAATGAAATACTTTTTTTAAAAAAATCTACCACCCAGGGAGAGAGGGGTTGAAATTAAAAAATTGATGATGTTTTTGTCCCTTCAAGTCCTGATGTTTTCATACACATATTATGGCTAGGCAATAGCATTATGCTCAGTGCTATGCAATTTCCTACCAAAAAAGAAGCCTTGGCTGTCAAACACACTTGACAATGTTTATCTGTGTTAAATACACTATTATGAACTTTTACAGCTTTTCCTCTGCCCCCTTTTATTTTTATGCAAGTTTGTGATGTTACTTTAAAATGTGAAAAAATCTACCCTTCCATTTGGATACTTGCAAAAAAATTTAAGAATGTGTAGACTATTGGTTTTTATGATGTTGGTCCTAATTCTTGTTCTTTTTCATCCCTGCAAGTATAAAAAATACAAATAGAGAAAGCAGTCAGTGCTATATATTGAAATTTTATAAAAAGTACATGTAACCAGTGCTTTTCCTCAGTGCTTACAAAACCAGGCTTACATTGATCAATAGTTCATTTATTTAAATTTATTTATGTATCATTGCATTTTCTTTTTTATTTTTGATTTTGGTTTCTGAAAAGACCAAATGAAATCTCCTACTGCTCCAAACGGTGACCGCTTCAAAACCGTGTGGGTAAATGAAAATATTCTTCAGTCATAATGAGATCCAATCAAATGAACTTCCTAAATTAAAACACAAGAAGCTGGGAGTGTTATCTACATATTCTCTGTCTTCTTACCAGCCTCAGATTTTATCAGTGGTTTCCTCAATCAGAAAAACATTGTGTTTCAGTAGTCATTTACTAATAGCATAAATTTGAAGATGGCAAGCAAGCTGTGATAGTCTGTGAAGCTGTGGAAGGCAGCACCTCCACCTGGCCACCAATTTTAAACAGAAGATGGGGAGGTGATTGACTGGGATCACCAATAATATTTTATAGCATGTTCCTGTGTCTGGTTCCACTTTGAGACCAAATCCCTGTGAAGGATGAAGTGTTACAGGGCCTGGAAGTTATATACAGGGCACGTGAGTGCTCACAGTATGACAGAGAGATGTCAGAAGGAGATTTCCTAAGAGAAAGTGGAATTACATGGACTGAGAGCTTGCTGAGCTTCAGGATTGGGTGAAGACAATGAAGACAATGAAGACAATGAAGACAATGAAGACAGTGTGCTGGTGGAGATGTTTGAGAACCTTTGTCTCCTGGGTAAAAAGAGAAGTTCTGCCTCTGTCATGTCTGTGAGGTGAAAGAGAGACCCAATGCCAGTTCCAGGGGATCTTTACCCTGCAGGTGACTATCCATGAACTGCTTGGCCAGGAGACTCAAAGAAGGGCAGCAGAGCTGGGGCAGGGTCTGGAGTACCAGAAGCAGCTGGGGGAGCTGGGGGGGCTCAGCCTGGAGAAAAGGAAGCTCAGGGGGCTCACAGCCATCTCTTGCTTGAGCTATGTTAGGAAGTCACACCCAGAATGTGGCAGCAGTAATCACTGCTGTTATGAATTGGTGATGCCCTGTGAAGTCAAAGGTACCTGAGCTGATAGGGACATGTCCTCTCACAGGTACAGAGGAGCTGCAGGTATTCTAAATTCTTTAACTGCACTTAATCACACATTTATATAAGGTTGCAATTCCTTGTGCTGCACCAGCTCATGCTGAGTCGTCTTTCACCGAAAATATTTTCTTAAATGACACTGCAAGGTTCCAGTGACAAATCATTGTAGTTTCATATTTCCATTTATTTTATTCTGAGATTTGGTATTGACATAAAACCACCATGAACCTGTTAATGATATTTCATGTGCAGTAATGTCAAACTGTTCAATCAGTCGCATCATTACCTTTCATATTAACCATATTTAGTTTATTCAGTTGTAACAAAGCATTTCAAGTACTAGAGTTCTTTCCCAAAAGTACTCACTCATTTCAATCTCATTTCATATAATCTCTAAAAATGTGTCTTTTGTCTTGATTTTAGATGAAAGCCAAAGGAACAAATGCTTTATTACCTAGCTGAGATAACCTGAAGGTTTGTTCCTCAAAATAGGCAACCGAAAATATTTGGGCTGTTTCATTGTGAAGCTAACAGAAAGCTGAACTTTTCAGGTAGTTCCTATAGAAATTTCACAAAGGCTTGGAAGGGATGGAGGCTTTTGTGGAGCTGGTGGAAATGCCAATTAGATGTCTGTATCACCCTGCAGGCAAGGCAAGATGTAGTTTCCATTTGGGAAATGACACTGCACTTGGTCTTAGTGAAGGGACTGGGAAGAACAGAATTAACTTTATATATCCATATATCCATGCATAGCAGGCTTCTGGGGGTTGTGGAACTTACTGGGGGTTCTTTTGGCACAAAAAGGGAACAAAAACATTTCCTTGTGAAAGTGTGTTTTTGAAGTGGCTTTACAGGTTTGGGTACAAAGTGAGGAAACAGCAATATTTGGATGTTTGAACTTTAGTTGTGAGTATTAGAAAAAACTATATATGACTACAGTTACAAGGACTGGCAAATGCAAAATCCACTGACACACCTGTAAGACAGTAGAAATTGAAATGAAGTAAGGCACACTAAGCAGCAAGAAAGTTCTGAACAAAGAAGTTTGATTAATCCCCAGACAAGTGTCTGACTTCCTGTGGTTCCTCTAAATTTAGGTCTGCTGGGCTGTGCCTCCTGCCTCAGGGAAGCAGGGACAGAATTGGCATTGCACACCTTTATTGCTGCTTCTGCTTAATATCAACATCCCAGACAGTCATCACTCAAACCAAAATGAAGTTCCAAAAGATTTTGGTACAACTGAAAAAGCCAGAGTTTTATGGCTCTGTCTCTCACCTACTGCATTATCTATAAACTATTCCTTGTTGGAAATGAACTTCTAGTCAGCATGGCAGAGGACCAGCGTGTTATATATCAATATATAATGTGAGAATGTGTCATTCCATATGCTGCAAAACTTGCTATTAAGAATTAATCATTCTCCTCCTTGAGCAGTCTCTTCAATGCACTCCAAAAAGTTGCCATTTCTGAATATATTCCCAGTCAGGAAAGTCATCTATTCTCGTGGGGTGTGGGTCAGAAGAAAACTAATTATGGGATTTTAATACTGAGTTTAGCAACAGCAGAGTTCAGAAACAACTTTTTCCACTTAACTTAGAAGACTCTGACCAGGGGTGCATTTTGCCTGGAATTCAGATGGCAGAAGTAGGAGATGCTCCTCCAGGCAGAGTGTGGAGGCTGAGACAGTGCCTGCAGCCCAGTGCTCTCCTATTTCCCTGTTCTCTACCCACTGGCTTAGGGATATCACAAGATAACACCACAGGCAACTTTCCTCAGTGTTTATTCACGAGGTTGTGGTCCACCAACCTCTGCCTACTGCCTTCCTGACCCTGCTGGTGCTCTCCTTCCTCACAGTTTCCCAAAAGGAGGAATGGCAGAAGGTCACTACCAACTGCAGGCCACCACCTTGGATTTAATTTAAACACATCATGCAGTTTAAAGACATGCAGATGTCCACTGCTATTCTCAGGAGCTTCTGTGTCCTGTTTAGGGGATTTAGTGACTACAGGTGTGTGAAAAAAAAAACCAGCCAGGGAAAATGTGTCCAGCATGCTCTCAGGAAGAAGAAGGATGTTTGAAGGTGAAATATGGGAATGGATGTGCATCTGGGCCATCTGCCTATCACTGTACCCAGGAAACAGCTCATTTGGAGAGGATCTGAACCACATGGAACAGGCAATGTCCTGTGGCAATCATTAAGTAGCCAAATGTCTCCTTAGGTTCCCTGGGAGAGATGAAAATAAAGATCAATACGTGTATGATGAGACTGTTTAGAAAATTTGACTTAAAGGCACTTGTGCTCCTTGACTGGGTGCATTTTATGTCAAAACTCACTAATCTTAGGACATCTCTCCCTCAGGTGTTGCAGGTGATTCCTTCTCAGACAATAACCTCATATGAATAAATGACTTGACAAAGGCCCCTCTGCCCATGGAGTTTTCTCAACCAATAATTTTTATCACTTTCCATCAGTGCTTGGGTTCTTTGAGGAATTCAGCCCGTAACAAATGCACTGTGGATGCTCTAACAAGAAAAGAACAGATGCAAGTTTAGTGAATATTGAGTTTTAAACTTGTCTCACAGTGATTTGTGGCCGTGTCAGCACAAATATTTTTCAATGTCATTGCCTAAGCCCTGGCTGTCACTAACATGGTCAGCTGGGGAATAGAAGGCCTAACACTCTGATCTCGGTATTAATGGGAGCTGTTGAGAGTGGCAAAGGTGATAAAGTATTGTTTAGTTATTGGTGCCATACTTTTGCTGCAGGACATTATTATAAAACGTTGTGGATTTTGTCAGATTTCAATCACCTCTCCATATTTAGAAACTTACTACAAAAAATATCTTTGAGGGTTTGAGTTTTTTTTTTTAATCTTTTTTTACTTGGCTTCTTTTATTTTAAACTGTGACTGGAGCTGAGTAAAAGTAACATCTTAAAGCAAAAAGCATTTCAGACTGTCTCTGAAGTCCAGTTTATTTTCAGTTTGGCCGTACTCATTTTTATGCAAATGACTTAGGTTGAATGCTAAACTCAAACTGGAAAGAAAAAATATGAATCCCCGTGAGCTGGGATGGATTGGCAGCTCCTAAAGAGAATTTAGGTCAGCTCCTATTCCAGACCTCTGGATATCTGGTAGTCCATCCCTCCTCCTGCTGTGCATGTATATTTTATACCAATGTTAGTGGCAGTTATGTGTGGATATTCAGGAGAGAGAGCACACCCCATTTGGTAGGTAAATTTATGTGTTGCTCTTTTTCATTATTCCCCAGACCAGCACAAGGAGAAATAGAGATATAAGACTTATAAAGCTTCTACAATATCCTGTTTTGCCAAACTGCATTCTAGCAAGGGCATGACAGCATTACTGGCCTCGCCCTTGACACCAGAAGAACACAAATTAATGACTCATTGTCACTGTCATTAAGAGTAGCTGTGCATGTTTTTAAGTTGTAATTTAAAACACCTGAAATCCAAGCTTTTATTGGTGGCCAGGATTGCTCCATTTTAAACCTTTTGATGAATACATTCACTGTTACTTTAAATGAGGCGCAGTCCCTCTTTATAAAAAAGGAGTATAAAATTAGATTATGAGAGTTTATATAGCTTTTAAATATCAAGCTGTCAGGGCTTGTGCAGGTAGGAATATTATAATCGAAGAATGGAGAAGAAAGAGTTTATATTAGAGAGAGGATTTTTGAGTAAATTCATACCAAGTAGAATATAATGGAGACAGGTTTTTTGCCAGTGCTTTGGCTCTGCTGACCTCCATTTGCAGCAGAGATTAGCCTGATAAAGCCGACACAACCTCAATAAAACACTAACAATGGAAAGAGGTAAATAGAAATCATATTAAGCAGCAGCAATATTGCATGAATTGAAACAAAAATTTAGGTATAATAGCCTTGGTGGGTTTTAATATTGTTCCCAATCGCATCACAATATGAATCATATCATAGTGATTCTAAATAACATTTATCATCTTTAAATCTTCTCTCCTAGAAGATGACTCACATTATTTGAGAGGGTTTTTTTGAAGAGTTCATACATAATTAAACGTGCTGGAAGCAAAGGGTACAAAATGCCTTGAGAAACAGCAACTTTTTGTTATATGTTCAATTAAATGCAACAATTACATATTTATTGTTATTTTGCTACCTCGCAGAAGTTAAATGAATGGAATAATAGAAAGGTATTGCAGGACAGAACTCAAATAAACCCAGATGGGAAATTTTATTCAGTTTTCAATTACTGTGGCATTGCTAAATCCCGAGCACAATCTGTGGACCATGACAAAACGAAAAGAAGATTGGTCAAAAATGCATTTATAGGGGATTAGAGGCTAAATATAACAGAAAGATGGTTCAATTCATTTTGTCAGAAAATTATCTATCCAAGGGACTATATCTTCATTTACAAAGAAAAGGTTTAATCCATCACATGGATGGACTTTGCTCTTCAGGGGACTCTGGGGTTCAAATTGCAGGGGTCCACTTCTCAGTGCCTCAGGACAGGCTTGAAATGGCCTTGGAGGACTCCAGACTCAGAGGGGAGAGTTAGAAGATGATGTCAAACCCCAAAATTTTCACCACCCCTGTCTGGGTCTGTTTGTCCCCGATGGTCTCTGGCTCAGCCTTCTCTCTTATTTCAGTGTTCCATGTCCCAAAAAGATGAACCAAGGCTTCCTTCTGCTTTTTCAAGGTTGTTTATTTTTCTCTTATCAAAACCTCGGAGGCACAGCCAGGGCTGTGACCTCCAGGAACACAAGTGCAGAAAGGCAATGGCTGCTAACAGCAGCTACCTTTTATATCTACTATTGACCAGTTAGGAAATTCTATTTTGTTCCCAACACCAGTAAACTCTCATCTTATTGATATGTCTTTTCTATTCTAAATTTCTTCCACCAACCAACACACCACAGGAATTGGTGTCAGAGAAGAGAGGAAGAGAAAACAGAAAGGAGAAGAAGAAAGAAGAAAAGGCCAACACCCTGAAACTTCCATATTTCCTCCATATAACAAAAAAACTCCACGTCACTTCCATATTTCCTCCATAGAGCAAAACCTAAAACTACAACTAAACTCACTGTGGTTCACTAAATAAAAATCTCTTCACCTCTCTGGTGCATTCAGGTTCTCCCAAAAGTGAAGGGAGCATCTCCCATCAGCTCAGGTTGCAGGCTAAGCCATTTTTTGAGGAGCTCTGGGGATAAAAGAAACCCCCAGAGGAGCAGGAGCAGCTCTCAGGCTTCCCTGGACTCCAACACATCCCAGCTCCAAAACAGTGTTGGTGGTGACATGTTACTCCCACCTATGTGAAAAGACATCCCACGGCCGGGAAGACACCAGCCTGTGTCTCCCTGAATGTCAGAGAGGTCTTCATCCACCCACAGAGCTCTTGAGTGATGCCTTAGCTTTTGACTTTTACATTTTTCAAATTCTGTACTGCTAGTTAAATAGTTAAATAACTGTAGCCTGTTAAATGCTGTTCTCTTACGCTGTTCTCTGTGCAAAGATAGACATAACAAAACCTCTAACTTGCCCTCCAAGGACATCCCGAAACAAGAACTGTAAACCATCATCTTGGGAAGAGGGGGGCAGGCTTAGGGGTAGTCACATCATTAGCTGAGTTCTGGTTGGTAAATTGATATTGTAATAAAAGTGTGAAACACTCGTGGCCGATGTCCATTTTAGGATCCACTGAGGCAGGACCTCTGGAGCCCGAAGTGTGCACCTGAAGGCCTTTCAAATAAATCCCACCTTTATTCCTTTGCTCCTGTCTGGTCTCTGTTTCTAGGTAGCCACTTTAAGGTATCATGAGGAGGACTTAAAGTCGAATGTTGACGTTGAGGGCAAGATCTGGGAAGTGAAGCAGGAGCTGGACCTGTTTCAGGGCGTGTCTGGGTCAGGGACATGCAGAAAGGTATTTTGGTGTACTTTGCACAGGGGATGGGGCTCAGGCAGGTTCCAGGAGCTTTTTATTATTTCATCCAGGCATCAGCCTCAGTCACACAAGAGATGGTACACAGCTCACACCTGGACCAACAGAGCAGAATCTCTTTGTTACAGAACATTCTTAAAAGTTTCTTAGCCACCAGCATGCTTCTGAAGTTTACAGACAACTTCTTAAACGAATCAGTGAAAAGCACATGTACACCTGCCACTAACAATGCCTGCTTGTATGCCATGTAAGAACAATGCACAATATTCCATTAGTAAGCTTTAAAACTTAACTATCTTGCTAAGCATATTTTCTGCAGCTTCAAGGCTTCTCTGAACCAAACCTAGAAACACCAACCCTTGTTTTAATGACCTTGCTGTCCAGATAATTGTATCTTCTTCTACCTTCTGGCTTTTGCAGCTGCAGCTGAACCTAAAATCTTTGCTTTATTTCCCAAACCTGTTTTTCTCACTCGGCCTTCTCACCTTTTGCAATTCCCAGAGCTGCCCTTTTCTCTCTGGGCTCTTGGGAGAAGCACCTTGTGCAGGCACCTGACTTCACAAGGTCACGGGTGTGGAGCCCAAACAGGGGAAGGAATTTAAGTTTGGAGGATGGATTGGGAAGGAGCCTTTGTGTGTCCTGCCTGATGGCCAATGCACCTTCCAGTTCTGTGTGGGTTGCAGCCACATTTGCATTCTCTGCTGAAAGCCTGGCTGGTGCCTCACGCACAGCTCTGGGTCCTCTCGATGGCAGCCTCAGGAGGATTTCGCAGATGGGCTTTGGTTTGAATACTTTGGACATCAATAAGTGACCTGGGGATAGCTGACATGAACTGAAAAATGAGAAATGCAGGATATTTATCCATTTAATATCACCAAGTCTGATACTGATGCTACCTGACCAAGATCAAACAGACAGTGCAATCTGTCACCTGCAATTTATCACCTTTCACAGTCTAAGTCTAGCTGGCTAAACATCCAACTTTACTAATTAAAGGGTTCATTCAGATGTCCTAAATAGGGGCCTATCTTTAGACATTGTTTCTCTCTTTTATTTCCACAGCATGGCAAAAAGGATCATAAAAGTCATCTACAGGAAAAACAGCATTTCTGTATTGTACGATGGTGATTCGAAAATACAAATTTTAGGTGTCCTTGACTGGACAAAGAGTAGCCAGGTAGCATCCAGCAAGAAAAATTCTATTAAAAAATACAAGCATAGCATATATTTTTGGTATTTAATGGTATATTTTATTACATTTTATGGTAGGGCATACACATCATGATTTTCTATTTTAAGAAATTTAAGATTCGTATGTTTGGAATGGAGGTTAATAAAATACAACATTGCAATGAAGTGAACAATTAGATGGAATGAATAAAACTAATTATGAGTTAGTAATCAGCAATGAGAATAAGCTAAATTTCACTCAGATGGCTAATTAACAAAAAGTGAATCTGCTATTTTTTTATATTTAATTTAGGTGTCTATAAAATGTATTTTACATATCTAAAAATGAGCATCATATTTTTTATTCATGACTGTTCACAGACTATTATTTAAGCTGGTTC
>VZTN01027100.1:14072-59072 GCA_013400515.1 Erpornis zantholeuca | reverse complement strand
CCAAATAAGAGCTTTGAGATACCACCCCAGCATAACCTTGGGCGTCAAACAAGATGTGAATCTGATGAGGTAAAGAATCCCTGAGATTTCTATTTGAGACTGGTCACCATCACAGCCTCAAAGCCAGCGAGACAGGGCATAGAGAATGTCATGGTCCAGCAGGACAAAGGATTTTTTGGTAAACTTTGTGGGTGCAGAGATGGGGACTTACACTGAGCATTGCCCCAAAGTAATTCCTACAGCTGAATGCCTTTAAAATATACTGCTGTGCTCATAATGTCTTGCCAGTGTTTCACATTAACCTTTAGACTATTTGAATTTAACTCTGTAAGTAAGCTAGATAGCTTTCTAAAATGGCAGATAATATAACAAAAAAGGGGCAGACATGGATGAAGATATGTGAGCAAAGCAGTTATTAAAATTAGAATGATTGATGCTATTATATTCTGAGGTATCCTACATGAGGAGATCTAAGTGGCTGTTGTCTTTGATATGCATATGCAGCTGCTAATTGGGGGGCAATTAGTAGGTAAACTAACCCAAACTACTCAAATAAACACAGGGCAACAGGAAAGAAAAGGCTGCTCTTTGATACTCCACAGTGTGCTGGAAGATGCCATGGGCTCCAAGGTCAAAATTTGTTAATAAAATCAAGGAGTTAAGCTTCCTTGTCTCAGACTCACATGCAAAACAGGAATATGAGGATGTTTAGCTATGAACCCATTTGGGGCAGCACGTCAGAGACCACAGACCTTCTGAAGAGATCAAAAGGCTCCACTAAAAATAGCTGCCAAGGAATCGACTCAGGTTTCACACTTCTGGGTTAATTTGTACCCTCTACATGCATTTGTGGTTCTGGAAATCCTTTGAAAAGTCGAAGACGTTCTGCTCAGTAAGTGATTAGCTGGGAACATCATTGCCCACATCATATCCCACTTTACTGGCAGAACTGGAATCTACATGCTCCTGGTTCATGAACCCCATTAATGCTGACAGAAGTTCTGCACTGGCATGGGGAGGAGAATCCCTCACAGAGAGCTGGTGATCATCTCAGGCTGACACAGCAGCATGCTGAGATTTCCCTCACTCAGAATATGAACTTGCTTTCCTCCTCATTCCCTGATGCATGTCCCTGCCAGCCCAGGAGCTCAGCCCACGGACCAGGAATGATGTGCAGGAACAGCAACTGGCAGAGCTTCCAGGGATGAGAAGCAGAAAGCTCAGTGATCTGGAGGTGGACCTGTGAGGAAGCTGGAGGTCATCTCCTTATTTACACAGGAGAAAGTGAAGAGAGAAATTGCCACCTGACAGAAAAGACAAAACAGAGAGAACGAGGCATAAAAGTTTTCTAGTTTACTTATTAGCACTATATGTAATTGGATGGAAGTAGCAGGTTTCAAAAATTTGTCTTACTGTAATGACTATAATTTTTTAGAGATCGAAAATGAATCTGACTAGAAAATACCATTAAACTACCAACTTGCTTAAAATTTAAAGGGTAATTCACATATAATGCTTTTATTTAATAGCCCAATTTACAAAACGTCTAAAATTAATGCAGATCTTTTCAGGACAAAATCAGCTGTAACTGCACCAACTAATTTTTGCTCATTTGAACTGAATTATTAATAAGAGAGAAATATACCATATGTTCCCAAAAGAGCTGGATACATTTATTTCAAATAAAATTGCCGTGTTTGGTGGAATATAAGAGGTTTAAATGCTTTCAGAGAAATGGGTTACTTATATACTGATTTAATAGAGTATAAATCAGACTGCATAATTAGGGACACAGCTGTTTCCTAACCTAAAGCTGCCAGCTTTTGTTGGTTAAGTTCCTTTATCACCTGCATGGCTTTAATCAGCAATAATTTGTTCTTCTCGTGGAGCAATACGAGTTAATCAATAATTTTGCTGTTTGTACTATACTGGAAAAGGGCTTTTATGGCAGGTTTAGCTTAAACTGGGCTTACGTCCTCCTGACTTACTCACTTGATTTATTTAATTTTATGGTGATCCTGATGCTAATCAAAAATGAAAGTATTTTTGGCAGCTCAGCCTCTGCCTATACGAGGTACAGAGATATATTGGGTTAACTTTTAAATTCACCTTCTTAAGTTTGATCTACATTCACATTTGGGCATAACCTGAAATCCTGACTCTGTAAATAAAACTCCATGAAACCTTCTCCCCTCAGAGCATACCTAAGGAGATTTCCACGCTGTCTGCTCCCAGAAACAAACAAACAAAAATAATAATATAATGAGTATTTCTCTTCTATTCAGTTTGTTTTGAAAAGTTCCTTGACCAGATATCAAAACAAGAAGAATCTTGTGCATATTTCATCTACAACTGGAATTTACTGAACAACACCATGGTGTAGGGCCATGGCTTTTCTCCTAGAAGGTCACTGAGGGAAAGATTTTTGTAAGTGAGTATATTTCTATATTTCTATATTATTTCTAGTCTTCACTCATTTTGTGCTCTAATGTGAATTTAAGTGAGCAAAAGTGTTCCAACTGATCTATGCATTATCTTCAAATGGGTTTTCTGGAGGGATATACTTTTTTAAACCCACATCCATGGTACAAAAAGATGGGAGACTTTCAAGTCCTTTGACATCCAGGTGAGCCAAATGCCCAGGGCAGAGTCATGCAGCTCAGGTGAGCATGAAAGAAGCAAAGTTTCATTTGTAAATATTTTGCTTTTCCTACAGAGCTCTTCACACCTCATATAGTTCCTCTTCTTAGGAAAGTTTTAAACCCTAATTCAAAAACCATCAAGCTCCTCTTGGCTTTAGAATTTTGGGATCAGGGGGGACACTGTGGAAGGTCTGCTTTGAGTTGATATTTATATAATACATAAAATATTTTTGTTATATATTCATACAAATCCTAACCTCTAAAATATGTAGACACATACTTGTGTATATTCTTAGCTGTTAAAATGTTGGAGAGTGTTAATTTTAAAAGTCTTGAATGACAAATGGCAGAATGTGATATTTCTAAATTAAATTCTTAAATTGAGATTGGCCATGTGAATGCCACTGGCTACTTTCAGCTACTTGTCAAATATTATAAAAAAGCAACATATGATGCAAATTTACACAAAATGTACCTGAATTTTGTTATTTACATCCCAGTTACCTCTAACTGATGCAAGCCTATAAATTCACCTCTGCACAAGGGAATTAATTTTCCAAAGGCTGCTGTAGCACCTTGGAGGCTCCAGCAGCACTTACCTTCAAGTAAGAGGATGTTCCTTAACCACAAGTGTAACTGTATTCTTATTTAAGGGTGGCAGAAGGAGGTGGAAAGGGCTGTGAGTAATTCCTGACGGCAGGAATTTGATATTTCAAATAGTTGTATTTGAAGTGCAGCTGCTCCTTCCAGCCTTTCTCCTTGTCGTCCACAGGGTTACACACAGATAATCACATTCCTCCCTTTTAGAGCCAGAATACTCTTTTAAAACCCCAAAGAGACAATATGAAACTTAAAGTAGAAAATTGGCTTCACTCACAAATTATGCATTAAAGACTTTGTATCTCACTCTGTCTTGCTCAGAGGAAACTTCCACGTTCGCAGATTCCAGCTGTGCAAGACATAAAAATTTTATGCCGTAACTTTTACAGACTGGGAAGGACTTTCTCCACCGTTTCAGTCATTTGAGGGAACTGCCACTAAAGAGCAAGCTCTGTCTAACACCTCCTAATTAGCTCCTGGTCCCTGATGACGAGCATAATGCCACCAGCGGGGACGGTCTGAAACTTCTCACCAGCTAATTGAAAAATGTACAAATCCTTCTCCTTTCACTCTGAGCAAAAGTTAAACACAGAAATCACAACCACTGTAGTCATGAAGAGAACAAGTTTTGCAGTGCTTTTCTTTCCTCCTTTGCCAGCTCATGCCTCTACACTCTGGAGATTTCACTTGTTCAGATCCAGTGCCCGTGGGCTCCTACAAAGAGCTGCCTTCCCTGGTGTGATGCCAATATAGGAACCATGGGGATATTGTATCCAAATTCATTCTCCACGTGCTCCATAACGCAGGTATGGCCACACAAACATGGGACATCCATTGTATGGTCCATGGACATCAGCAGAGGCTCCAGAAGCATCACTCTACAATCAAACACACATCTAAATTCCCCTGAAGATAGATATAGTTAAAGTTTTGGTCAGCAGACAGAGTCCTCAGCTCTCCCATGGCTGAAATACATGTATTTTAGTTAATTTACCTGTTAAGCTGTTCCTTCTCCCTGAATGTTCTTGCAGCCTTGTTTCAGAGTATTTTGTTCAGATTTATAAGTAGGGTTTCCTAGAATGATTTGGGTTGGAAGAGACTTTAACAATCCTCTCTTTCCAACCTGAAATACTGATGCTTTAGGGTTTAACTTTTCTATGTTCCCAGCCCTGCCCTGCCCAGTGTCACTCTGCAGTTCCCTGGAGCTCGTTCAGTGCTGTTCTCTCATGCTCACACACACACAACAAAGCCTCTCCAGCTCTCCAAGGACACCCAGACCCTCCTAGGCCCAACAACTGCAAACCACAATCTTGGGGACAGGGGGGCAAGCTTGGGCAAATTCCATCCTTGCCTGGCTCCTGCTTGGGGAATCGATGCTGAGATCCAAGTGGGAAGAACTCGGGAGCTGTCCTTGTCCATGTTGGGATGCACTGAGGCAGGAGCCTCTGGAGCCCAGAGTGTACCTCTGAAGGCCTTTCCAATCAATCCCTCCTTGATTCCTTTATTCCTGTCTGCTCTCTGTTTCTAGGGAGCCATTTAAGGCATCACCATGAGCAGGACACCAAGCCCACCTCAGCAGCCTTGTGTAATACTCACATTTTTCACCATTAAGAGTAAAAAAGCCACCCCAAAAGGCCTTTGTAAGTTTGAATGCCCAGAGACACTCCCCTCTACCAGGACTCAGGGAAGAGATGATCTCCACAACTTGCTGATTTTATCTATAATTAATTTTAATTTTTTCCCTTGCTCTTCCAAGTAGCACCACTAACAGTATTGGAAAAGATATTTGGGAACATTTGGTTTATAATGTTTATCACATTGCTACACAATATATGTTATAGGTTTAAATCAATATGTGCAAGTAAAGAACCAGCAATTAAACAACTGCTGCTTTCTCTGCACAAAAAATGTGACTTCTCTCCTCTGCATCTAATATTAACTGCAAATATATGTGTAGCTGTGGAGGCATGGCCCCTAATTCTTAATTTTGAAATGCTGAAAATAATTGAGAAGGGCTTGTAAACAAGATATATTTGGCAATTCCTCCAGTGTACTTTGATCTATGTAATAAAGGTCAGCGCTCAGTGCTTCATTCCACATTCTCCCAAATATCTAATTGCCTAATTATTGCATTATTTCACAGCCAATTGGCTGAAAGGGTTTGTATGGGAGTGTGGCAGAATAAGAGAGCTGTCAGTCTTTGCTTATGGTCCTATAGTTCTAATTCAAGAATTAAATATCTGTCTTTTCTAAAAGTCATTACATGATTTATTGGAAAATTGGTAGAAACAGCCCTGGGGGGGTTGTGCTCAAAATCTGGTTTAGAAGAGTGGCTGCTAGCTATGACTTTTGATTTTCTTGTCTCAAAATGAATAGCACTGCCTGTTTCTATGCAAATTAAATGTTTGAATGTATTTTTTAAAGATAGATTATAATTGTTACTTTAATTGTATTTCTTATGCAGTGAGGTGATTTGTGTTTTATTTCTCGAGGAAACCCCTTTTGCTACTGATTCCCCAAAAGTGCAGGACTGCTTTTTTTCTGTTGTTTGACAGCTCTAAAATGTCCTGCAGAAATTGTAGGTCAAGAATTACAGCCATGGTAAATCATGCCTCATGAATGAGAAGTCATCTGTGATTTCTCTGGGGTTTTTTTTGTCTGTCTTTAAAATGAGGGTAATATTCAGAAGAAAATAAAGGCTTCTTTAACATACATTGGCATAAATATGAACCATTCCAATATATGCATATTTGTGACATTCAAGCTCTGTTGACATCTAGAATTTAGGCTGCACCACAGAGAGAGGATGCTCTCTAAGTAAGCCTCAAGAAAAAAATATTTTAGCTAGAGCAATTCCCAGTAATTATATTTAAAAATGTAATTAAACTTCCTTTCTGGGTATAAAATTGATCACTTCCCACCAGGAACCCAGACATGCCTCCATCTTCTCTCCCCTTGCACGTTGAGAAGATAATTGGAAAGATTTTTGCTTTATGCAGATTTCAACTCTTTCATGGCCCAAACATTACTTTTTCTTTTAACAATTCCCCCTTTTTCCTGTGCTTTAGGACCAAAACAGGAATAAGGGACTCACAACTCCTGTGAGCACAGGAGCTGGGGACACTCAGGGCACCAGGACAAGGTGCTGGGGGGTTGGCTGCTTCTCTGGGGGCTCAGTAGCCCCCAACTCCTTGGGTGTGGGCCAGCAACTTTATCACCAGAATTCCCTCTCTTTGCCTCTCTGCTGACCCATCTACCTGTGCTCCTGAAATAACTGATCCACTTTTGTAGTGCCAAGGAACACAAAATGATTCCCCTCTGCTGCCATCCCCAGAAGAGCTGCAGGAGGTAGACAAGGAGTGGCTTCTTTGAGGCTTCATTCTCCTCCTTCCTTCCAGGAACTGCCTCCCAATTCACACTTCCCAAGCTGCAGGCTCACAAAAAATCGATAACTGCTCCTGCCTCTTCTCCCTCCTTTCTGCCCAAGTGTCTGTCAAAAACAATCATTATCATGGCTGGAGAGAAAAAGTCACAAAACCTCAGGTCTTAAAGCAGACAAGGGGTTAACTCTCCCATTTATGCATCTGAGAATTTATAAGAATTATTTGCATTTATTGTCAGCCACTGGACTCACGTAATAGCCCTAAAGCTGCAAAGGGCAAATAAGAGGCACATGAGATGCAGCTGGATGGATACAATAGATTGAACATCTCCAAAGAGCTCCCATTAGAGTCCAGTGGGTCAATAATCCACAAACCAAGAAGGATTTACATGAGAGACCACCACAGCTGCTTTGGAGCCATCTGATCAAGGCAGGATCTGGCTTTAAAACCATGGTGATATGCAGGTCTTGCTGCCTTTCAAGATGCTATTTTAGTTTTCAGCAAAACAAGTAGATGGTATGAAATTAGGAAAAGGATCTTAAGAGGATCATAATAGGTTATTTACTTGATTTCACAAAATAACTCTCTGAGATCCCCTGTATTTCTTGCAATGAAGCTGAAAACTTAGAACAAGGCAGTCTGTACACTAGGAGCTATGAATAAGGTGCACCTTTATTAGGAATAACAGAGATAAAAATATATTTTCTACATTATTTTGACATGGTATGTTCGGTAAGGACCTAGGGAAACAGGGTGATCACCTATTTCCAGGTGTAGGCAAACTGGATTGAATCAGTGGCAGGAGGATGCAGAGGAGATGCTACTGTACCTTCTCCTTCAATCTCTTCAATCTCTTGCTCAAGGTACCCAGAAATTAATTTCAGCTTGGTTAAATTCAGAGCAGCCTTAAAATTTATGGCCACGAGGACTTCCTGTATATCAGTTTCAGCCTTTTCTCTGGCAGAGGATGGCACTTTTGCAGAGAGGAGCTTGCATCAGTAGAAGCAACTGGGGGAAAAAATCGAGGGAAACTCTCAATTTTATTGACCTTTTTTTGCTGTGCTAGGACATTGGTATTAAATGCATGTGGAAAACACCAGGCTCTAACTCCTTTTCCCCCCCAAAATGGTAAAAAAGCTCTGCAAACAAAACACACAACAAGAAGATCGTTGCAGCTACATGGTAAATCTGCAAGACTTAAACATTAAAAATTAATCTCAAGACTTTATTATTCCTTTGTAACTCAGCACTGCAACGATCTTTGTGTGGTGGAGGGCTCTGCAGTGCTCATGTGTGCTCTTATGCCTCGGCAGAATGCCATGAATTAAGGATGGAGCGTAAACCTCGCCTTTGAATTTCCTGGCTTTTGTTACTTTGTGTCATAAACTCAACATTATTCAAATCTTGGGTTTTGTATTTAATATTATTAAACGCCTCCTCATCAATGCCAAGTCTGTAATTGGTCACAGTGAATAGGTGATTAGACAGATAAAGTGCAATTGTGACTGCAAAAACTATCACCAGGTTTGCCGAGGACAATAATTATGTAGCTTATAATGTTTGAAAATATTGCCTAAATCTCCTTCCCACATGTTGTTTGTGATGGAAAACAATTAGACAAAGGATTCTTTTTCTAAGCTGCCTCTGATTCAGATTTGCCTGATGAATGGTCTTTATACTGAACCCAAAGCATTTGTTCCAAGTAAATTATATGTCATTGCAAATGCAAAAGGTCTGCTTCACAATGTTTATTGGGATAAATTAAATCTTCTAAAGATGGTAAACAGAAGGCCTCAATAATGATTCACTTCTGTATAGTTTAAACTGAAAAGGATGTTGCAGTTAGAAGGATGGAGATGAGGCAAACAACACTCCCTGCTTTGTGTTAACAACATAAGAGGTACAATAGGGAAATTTAATTTGATACTGATCTACATGAGGCATAACACAGCAACACAGTTTCAAATGCTACTTTTCTAATGGCAGCCTTTGAATTGCAAATTTCCACCAAAACCACCTGATTCATCACTTGAATGCACTCCCAATCCAGTCAAGGAGTTCCTTTCCCTGTTTCCACAGGGGCAGGAGCAGGCGCTCCTTCCTTAACATCTCAGGAGGTGGATGTAAAACCCCAAGGATGCTTTACCTGTGAAAGCCTGGACCCTGCGAGGTGCCAGGCACACAGGCAGCCTGTCCAGTGCTCAACAAAAGAGATGCCTCTGGCTTTGCTGCAGCAGCCAAATTCCTCCTCGCAGGGAAAGGTCAATTCCTGGAATAGCCCTTCGGGAAGCGCTCGGAAAGGACACGTCTCAAGCTTGGCAGCGGTCTGAAAACGTTTCGTCGCTTCTGTGGGCCCTCCAAAAAAACCCACTAAAAGAAATGGCAATCTTCCCTTTAATGCTCCCAGTGGAAAAGTGCAGTGAGGATGGCAGAGCCCTTGGGAGCAGAGGAGCCTTGGGCAGGCAGCTGCGCACGTAAAAGCACAGGGAAAAGCCCCAGTGCTTTCTCACTTGGTGTGAGAGGGCTGGGATTCAGCCACTTCACCTGTGAGAGGACACCAGGGGCTGTCTGTGAAGCTGTATTCCCTAAAGGGAGTATGTGGGAACTTTAATGGGTGTCTGTTAATTAGTTTACAATCCAGCTTAAAATTGGATCTTAAACAATTTCTGTAGGTGTTGTCAGGTGTTTCTAGTCCCTCCATTAGCTCACTCTTGCAACCATTGTGTGTCTAAATTTCCAGCCCACTGGAATCTTGTTCCCAGGTGATTAAAAACTGTCCTATGGACTATTAAAGTGCCCCAAGGAATATTGCCAGCTGATACTCAATCACTTTGTTGTCTCTATTTTTGGAATATTTATTTATTTTAACCCAAGTTCTGCATTTCAGGCACTCGGACTGCTTGCAACATCCCTTGAAAGGTTTTCACCACCCTCATCACTGTTTGCTAGTATTCACAGTCACAAGAACACCTTTGACTCACATTCATGCACACACTCCCAGACAAAAGCTCTGTAAATGGGACTTCAGACCTGATCTGGAACACACTGGTAATTAAACATCCATAAATGTTGAAAAATAAATAAACATCTGCATGTTACTTGGAGGTGGCATCCAATTTCCTCTTTGCTTCGAGGACGCTCTCCCCATCCTCCATGCACCCCAAATGTTCTGCCACCTGAGAGGATTGGCAGGGAGGCAGAAGGGGAGTTTGTAATTTCCCAGCTGTTCAGCAGGGACAGGGCAGAGGGGACATGCAGCAGTGCAGGGACAGAGAGCTGTGGTCACAGAAAACATCAGCAGGAACAGGACAGAGAATGAGCTTCAGTACTTAAGGGAATGCCAGTGAAATGCAGATAAAGCACATATTGCATCTTCACCTCTGAGGGAGGCACAGACAATACAGACAAGATGTGGGCACTCTCCTTTAGAGCTTCCAATAGTCTGTAAATAAAAAAAAATACCTTCATGAACTCAGGTTTTCTCCTGCTTAGCAGATGGCCAAAGGAAGCAACTACACTGTGCACTAAACAAGCAGAATTTTCCTCACAAAACAATTCACTAAAATCTTTTATATGAGAACAAGCTTTCATTAATGACCTCTTTGAATTTTACTGGTGAGCCCAGCAATAATACACGGATATTGTTAGAAATGTAAATGTAAAGAGATAAGGAAATTTTCAGGCAAACCTATATTTAATTTCAAAGAAAAGCTGCTCATTTCTAATGGCCCTGTTTGCATGGATATCTGATGGCAAGGCTAGGGGAGGGTCACAGCAGATAACACCTAACAGGATCATTGAATGAAAAACAAATATTTATTTTCTCTTTGTCTCTTTGGGACTCATTTGCATTAAAACTGCAGCTTTCCCAGAGACTGTTAGTGAAAAAAAACCCCTTAATTTATGCATTTAATATTAGGAAGGCTCTTTGAGATTAAGGTTATATAAAAGCTGATTCTACTCCACCTCCTCCTCTCTCCACAAAGAGCACGAAGCTGAGATGAACGGTTTGGGTGCTCCGTTTGTTGTATACCTCAAATTTGCATTTTATTGCACCTATGTAATTTTATAACTGTATTACAGATCCTATTGTCACACTTGGTTTCTTTCCTGAATTCCAGCTGCTATTCCACAAAGCTATTTGTCACTTATTTTAACCTTGAGCATGCAAAACTCTTCACAGGCTTAAAATTAAGCAAGAGCTTACGTGAAGAGACATTTAATGCACTCAGTCAGTGTTGCCTCAGTACCTGAAACTCTTTTGCATTATCTCCAGGGCCCTCCCTGATCTTTGGCTCTAGAAAAACCTTTTTGTTGTTGCCCTTAATGTCATGACATTCCTTTCAGAAACTGAAAAAAAAAATTGATGTGGCTACGTTTTAAACTGAATGATTTTTTATTTGCTCTGGTCTGTTAAACTCACTGTCATCGAGGCATCACAGAATGGTTTGGGTTGGAAGGGACCTTAAAGCCCATCTTGTTCTAATCCCCTGCCATGGCAGGTACACCTCCCACTATCCCAGGCTGCTCCAAGCCCCATCCAGCTTAGCCTTGGACACTTCCAGGGATCCAGGGGCAGCCACAGCTGCTCTGGGCACCCTGTGCCAGGGCCTGCCCACCCTCCCAGGGAACAATTCCTTCCTGATATCCCACCCAAACCTTCTTTCTTTCAGTTTAAAGTCATGCTTTTGCAAGGAGAGTTTGGGCAATAACTTCCCCAAGCACATCTTGCACTGGGATGCTCCCATCAGAGACAAGATGAGCTCCCACCTGCCCAGGGCACCCAGAGCCTGTCCCAATTGTTGTGTCCTTGCTTTCCTTCTGGGACAGAATGCAAATACCCAAGGGGTTGTTGAAAACCAGGGTGGTTATCCAGGATACATTGCATGCCTTTTTAGACCTCTATTTGTCACACTGTAAAACTCTAAAATGTGATCAGTGTGCCGAGGTTCTCTCCTATTTTATTGCTCAGTGTGAATAAGAATGGTGCAAAAGCCAATCATTTTTCAAACCTTTTTTAAAATTGCTCTAAAAGCTGCACAAGCATATATTTCTTTTAAACAAGTAGCAGATTTACTTTTAAGTGAGACAAGTCAAAAAAAAGAGCTAGAATTCAGGTAATGCAGGAGGTGGGATCTCTTGATGGAGTTTTATATGGAACACCATCAAAATAATTACATCTCTGTGCTGATTAATGATTAACCTGGTTCTTTATTATTCCTTTCTGAATGCCAGCTTCAGCCCTGAGATAGACTCCCTCTGGAGTCAATAGGAGAAGTCATGTGAACGTCAAAAACCAGAAGTTATCTTTGTCATTAACCTTGAGAAGCACCATCGATTACTGGCACTCAGTAAGATCTAATGGCCTCAGAGAAACAACTGCTTCAAAAACAATTTTCAAGGCATATTTGAAAACGAGTTAGATGAAGCCACAAAAATATGGCATTGATATGATTTGGTACAGCTAACTCAGAATTGCTTTGTGATGCAGTTCAGCTAGATTTACTGGGACCATAAAGAAGGGAAAAGTCTCCATGTTGCCTTGTTTTCCAATCAAAATTAGCATCTGCCTATGATGCAGAAATTAATAGAAGTAGAGAGGCATGTGAGTGCAATGCTGATGCTCTAACAGGATCATTTTAATGCTGCACTATTCACTTTAGCTCCTCTGTAACTCAGGTGTGTTTGAAGATGTGACCTTATGCTTACAACCTGACAGGGAAAAATAAATAAACACACACGTGCTTTCTGTGAGCTGGGGAGATATAAAAACATGCTTTGAAAGAGATTTCCTTACCACTTTTGGGGTTGAAATGAATTTGTAAGCCTTGAGAGCTTCAGCTGTCCACATCCTCATCAGTTCTTTAAAAATAGAGATGGTGCTCCTCCAGTAGGTAAAGCACCAGTAATCTGAATTTTTTTGTATTAGTCTTTTTGTATTTTTTGGAAAGCACAAAACTGGCTTTTGTGGGGAGTTCTGCACCATTTAGGACAGAGAAAATGGTCCCCAAACTTCCTTGGTTGGTGTTTGTAAAAGGGTGTGTCATTTTAGTGCCTTGGGAGAGAAAATCTCCAGAGCAGACCAGTTAAAAAATTAAACTCAACATTAAGTCATGTGCTATTGAAATCCTGTGAAAAGATAATGACATAGAGGATGTGCTGAAATAAAATATGATGTAAAATTTTTCCCCTCTGGTGCTTGGCTAGCAGCAAACTGCTGAAATTTAAGGCCTAAGTCAATGGCTCTAACTCAGGTGAACACTCAAATATACAAAGATTTTACCTAAACAAATACTGCAGAGGTTTCCAGTCTGTGGTGAACTTATATGAGACAGACTTTAGTCAAATGCACCCGGCTCTGCCTCTTTTATTAAGATGTGACCCTTCTCCTGCTGCAAGCTCATCTCTTACACCATGATTTGCAGCAATTAATTGGTCTCCTCTAAGCTGACTAGCAAATCCATATACTACTGTAATTACCTGAATGTAAAATATTTAGGAAATATCTATCATGCTCTGGGAAGTCTCAGGTCATTGAAAGAAAGCCAATGAAATTGCAAACAGGCTGAAGGGATTGGCTACCAGGTACCTTTCCTCCCCCCTCCCCATCCTCTTGGCTCTTAGCATTTGTCTCTAGGGCATGACCAAATAGTGGCCATGTGTCATAAAGACATTTATCATGTAATTACAGCTTTAAGATCAGTTTCTGTTGATGTGAGATGATTACTTTGTATTTCACGCCTTTCAGGTTCCCAGCTGGGATTCAGAGGTTTAAGGACATGGGGTATATATTTTTCAAATTTATGAGATAGCCATTAATTTAATTAATTGGACCATAAGAGTTCAGTCAGTGACCAAATAAGAACCCTGAGAAACAGAGAGAACCTGATGTTTTATGAAGTTTTGATATTTTTGTGTGTGGATAACTTGGCAAAGCAAAGGCCTTTGTTTCCTCCTCAAGGAACAGAGTATTTCTGTGGAGTGAGAAAAATGACACATCAAAGTCATTGCCTGTGAAACCTGATCCTGGGATAAGAACACTGTTCAAACAAGGCTGTGTTAAGCCTGGCTTAGATTGTGTAATGTGTTAGCAATAGTCCAGTGCCATTCCTATGTGGCTCACATCAATGCCTGCAGTCTAAAATCTGGGCTCAGGCTTTGGAGCTGTGATTCCTTGAGTTAATTTTGGGGTTTTCCATTGTGTGTTTAGGTGACTTTGTGTTTGCAGATTGAGATCTGATTTGAATTATTGTGAGAAGGTCCCTGTCACCAAGGTGATCACAAAGCTACATTTCCCATGTTTTCAGTGTTCACTATATTTCTATGAGCTTACCTGAAAACTGATTTCTACTGAACTCCCATTTCTTCTGAAAGCTGATATCGGGGTCAGCTTTTTGGACCATCCTCACAGCTGTTTAAATTAAGTTTTTAAAGGCTTCATTGAAACCATTTAAGATTTTAGTGGAGTGGATTTTAGCTTTCTTTCCATTACCTCCTAACGTGAGGTGCAGCAGGAAATGCAGGACTGCAGCTGTGTCCAAGTTACAGCCAGATGAAATATTTTGTGCTCGTCCACTTTTACCAGCTAAAGAATTTAGCCTGGCTCCTGACCAGGGAGAGCCCCAAATCTCAAAATTTACCACAAACAGCTAAAACCATAAATTTTACATGAAGGATAGAGCAAGGTGGAATTTCATATCGTGGCACAGCCCTCAGCAGCCAAAGCCTGCCTTGAGCAGAAGGAGGATTTGCTGTTTTCTGGCACGGGCACGCTTGCATGGGTGCATCAGACTGGCAGTAATCCAGAGTAATGGATCATAGATAAGTCCAAAGGCTTCTTCCTGAGGTGCTGTTTGCTGGCAGAGCTCCTCAGCATCAATAGGCTCCTGTGAGTGCCTCCAAGGTACTCTTGCCCCCCAAGCCCTGTGGTCACAGCCACCAATTTCACCCACCTGAAAACAAAAAGCCACATCCAGTTGTGATGCACTGATCTAGAAAAACATTTTGATGCTTTTCTGATGCTGGAGAATGCACTTGCCTAGTGGAAATTATTGTGGGACCATTACAGCAGAGGGAGTTACCCAAACTTGAATCAGCAGCTCCGTTCATCTCTTCTGTGGAAAGATAAAAATGCAAATCTGTCAGTGGCTGAGGACTCTAAAAGGATGAGCAAGCAGGCAGGTGGGATTTACACTGGAAGGAAAACAATGGCAAAAGTCTTGTGATAGCAGAGAAATTATATCTGGTGTGATCTGAGGGCACAGGCCTGGCCCTGGCTGTCCCAAGATCACTTTGCTTGCTGCCAGCCAAGCTGTTCTCATGCTTAATTTACAGCTCACAAGGTTCATGTACTGTCTAATGAAAAATCTCAGTGGGAACTTGCAGGAGAACATAGAACAGTGACCAAATTATTCATATTTCTGCAAGGAATGGAGAGCTCCTTTGGCCCAGAGATGCCCTGATGATGACTGGCACCAAAAGGTGACACCAGGGGTTTCTTTTGGGTTGGAATGTATTGCTTAATGTGACACCAGTGCTCATCTTTTCCTAACTCAGTGTCACATTTGCACTAGAGCAGCAGTTCCAGAGGTTTGAGAAGCTCCCCTGGAAGCTTCATATTAATCTTGATGCTGAATGTTGCTTGATGTGTGCAGTCATTAAGGCTACAAGTTAAGTGTGGGAAAAGCAATAGGAATTGCCTTGATTCTTAATCAAGTTTACTTCTTTTCAAATTATAAATAAAATTTTTAAAAACCCAGCCTGTAAATGTCTATTTAGTTTGACACAGGCCTAACAGAAAATAGGATTTTACTATGCCAATAAATATTATTGTTTGTCCTTTCCTTTGGTGCATGCTTGCTTTTCAGGTAAATTTATCTCCATGCATCTTCACTTTAAAATGGTAATAAAAGATCCTGAACCCTCTGTGTCTTAGGAGTGTGTGTAACTAAGAACAATTCTCTTACAAACCAATTTCCATGCTCTTTTAGGAGCTGATACAGAAATATTCCATACAGTTAATATTTAATACCAACATGGCCATGAAAAATTCAGCCACTAATAAATGGGATTTATTTATTTTCTACCATTTAAATTGCCACTGCTGTTGTCCTAAAACTGCTGATGGATAGATTCTCTGAAGTGGAAACAAATACTCATGTGTTATGGGCAGGTTTGTGTCTATAAAAGGTGTTTAGGTGCAGAGGTTAACCCCAAGCTTGTACAGGAACATGAACATCATGGGAACATCAGCCCCAAGCTCCTGCTTGTCCTGCAGGGGACAGAAATCAGTACAGTAAGCAAAGATTCCTTACTGTAGAGGCAATTATCACAATTATTGCTTGTAAAGACAAATTCCTGCTGGTAAACCCTTCAGTGGTTCAGCTTTTGGCCTCTACTGCTCCTTTCTTACGTCCTGGCATGGCACAAAATGGATTTCAGCGTCTAACACCCACACGGTTTCTTCGTCTTGTGCCTGAATTAGAGATGTATATTTGTATTCTGCATTTATTAAAACAGGAGGAAAATATCCCAGCTGGATACCCACGTGCTCTGGATTGCTGTGCTCTTCCAAGGGCAATTACACTGTCCACTTAGAAAAGAGGTGTAATAATTCCTCCACATTTTCCATACCATCACAATTCACACTTGTCCTTTGAGAGCTTGCATTTGCTTCTGTGTGTCAGACCCAGGCAGGTACCAGGCTGGCATTTCTTCTCTCTAGATTTTAAAAGAAAAATCTCTGTAATGGTCATTCATCCTTTTCTTTTTTCTTTTTTTTTTCCTTTCTTTTTTTTTTTTCTTTCTCCTTTAAAAAAAGACAATAATAAAAATAACAGAGAAAGAGAGGCATCAAAAGCAATTTTTCATTCCCACATGCCTATGTGGTAAACCCAGATGTCAGGCTTTTTGTGGTGATGTGATTCATATCACTTCAGTGTAGGGTGTTAGCTCTGCATTTAGTCCTGCCTGGACTGTAACGAAGGACACCGATTACTCTGGTGATTCCAGCTAAAAGCTGCAGGAGAGGCATTAGAATACAGGAAATGTATAGGGGAATGCAATTTCAAAGTGGATGAAAAATGTGTGAGTGGATGAACATTCAGTGAGGTAATTACCGCTCAGGTTTAGTCCTGAATTTTCTTCTGCCTTACTCCAGGAAGAGCCTAATGGCCAGACCTGAGTTTTTAATGGCAACATTTGGGCAAAAAGTATGGCTATTAGGTGAGCAAATGTAGCACTTTATCCTGGAGGAGAGGAGATCACCTTCGGTGTCAAAAGTAAAGGAGAATCAATTCAGCTTTGTGAGCTGTGAAAGTTTGCAGTGGGAAATCCTGGACTGGTCTCACTCTGGAGGGAGGGGAGGGAAGATGGTGCCTGTGCCTGGCATGTGCTCAGCACACAATATGTGTTCAGAGACAGCCAAATCCATTGATTTCAGCCACCCTGGGGACGTTTTTCCACGTTCCCAACAGCAGGAAAAGAGAATCCCTAATTTCTGCAAACCCAAGTAATGGTGATCAAAGGAGGTACAAATGAAACCTGAGTGACATTTCCATCACCAAATGGAATCTGTTTCACAAGCCAATTCCTTGGATTAAAAATAAGAATTGTAGCACTGGTGTCTCTCAGGTAAAGTGAACACTCCTCTTTCCGAAGAAAACAGTTTCAATTAATCTACACAATTAATCTATGACAATTAACAGGTTCTGGTGGCTTTTCTCAAATAGGGTGGCAAGGACAGAGTCACTAAATGGGTGCAGTAAGAACAACATCATTTTTTATCCCAAGGCACTCCTGGGAAAAGTAATGAACTGCCTCTAGCTTTCCCTGTGGAGGGAAAGTTTATATTCTAGACTTTGAAACATCTTCCACCTTTCATAGATCTGTTCTAATGAATCTGCATTGTCTGCACTGATCAAAACATTGGGGCTGTTCTTTCACACATGGCATTATTCAGGCATGCACTGAACCACCCTGTTCAGGTCCCTCTCTGTTAGGGAATGGGGTTCAATTTCAATGAAGCAGAGGGAGAACTTCATCTTGGTCTCACAGATCTAAAATATTTATCCAAAGGAGGATAGTAAGCTCTGCATCTTCAGTGCAAAACTCTAGTTTTACTTTTTTCTTAAAAAAAAACCCTACAATAAAGTCCTATCGAAATCACCATGGGCCAGCAAACCTTTTCACTTTACATAAAACCAGAATATATCTCCTTTTATTCATACTTTTAAGTAGGAAAAAGAGTGGAATGGAGAGAACAATGCCTGCTGTGGCTCTTCTCAACTCTGGTTCCACAAACCAGCCCAGACCCATCTGCTTTCTGCACTGCCTTAATTGCTTGCAAAGTTGTTTATGGCCAGTTCGGACCCCAAATTGCAATTATAGCTGCAGGCTTGAGGCTGCCAGGAGGAATGAAGCAGAGAGCAATGGACAGCACTCTGACTCTCCCATCTGATGTGCAGCATGAAGCCTGAGCTCGTCTCCTTCCAGGCTCCAGCTGGGACAGAGGTGGGACAGGAGCAGGGGGAACCTTCCTGCGGCGTGGATTGTGCGAGGGCAGAGGCAGCAGCTCCAAGGTGTGAAGCAGGAGGAGCCACACTCCTGAGATCTGCTGCCCTCTGGGAAGTCCTAAAAGTTTGGATCACCCAGATAAATCCACCCTAGCCTTTAACTTCACTGTGTTTTTCGGCAGGGAGTTCTGCTGCAGTGACACGCAGACCTACAGGCACCCCATCAGCAATACCAGCCATATTTACTTCTCTTGCTATTTACCTTTTATTTCCATGAGGAGGCATTTGATCCCTCAAACAATCCCAATCCAAATGTCCTTAAAGTGAACTGATGTGCTGTACTTAATAGCCTGGTGACTTCTTGGATTAGACTGATCGAGCCAGTGATGAATAGGGTAAGTATAGTTAACAGCCATTCTTAAACAACTTTGAGTGTCATTAATTTTGTTACAGGACAGATTAATCTGAAATGTCAGGACTTGCTGTACTAGACCTAAAATTGTATTTTCAAACCAATTTTAACAGATTGTATTTCACTCTTGACACAAAATTCATTTACTCGCCTTAGATTGCAGCTTTTATTGTAATTGTATCAAATTAAATCAGGGCATTAGAACCACAGAAAACTAAGTTGAACTTACAGGAGGATAGTTGCACTGAATTTCTTTCTATTTTCCTTTTAATGCATTTTTCTCCTTACAAGCCCAAATGCATGGACATTGCTACAGGTTAAGAAAAGATAATAACTGACTTTGTAGATATGTAAATTAAATGTAAATCATACCCAGACAGAGGACTCCACCCACTCTGTGGGTTGTCTTTTCTCCAGAACAAAATACTTGCTTTTCTTTAACAAATTTAATGTTTGTTTTGATTAAAGTCACAAATTAGATCCTAAAACCAGTTTATTTAAGTCAATTTCAAACACACAAATGAAGGACACAAAAATAAACAGAAATTAATTCAGACCCCAGGAAGGCAGCAAACAGCATGATTAGATCTCCTGAAACCTTTGAAATGCAGGTTAAGGATGAGTTTCTGGGCCTTTGAAAAGGACTTTTCCCCCTCACCCCCCAAGTAATACATTGCAGATAACAAATAGCAAAATCAATAATCTGCTCATAGGCAAACTCTGCAGCAAAATGTGTTTGGACAGAAGCATTTCTGGAATAATTCTGAATTATGAATAAATTCGTAAAAGTACCAGTCAGTTCACAGATAATTCATGAACTGAAATAAGGACAAAATTTGTCGAATAAATTATTCATTACAAATAGTTCCTAAGCTCTCCAAAGTACTATCACACTTCATTTATCTCTTGCCTTAGGGGTAGATAAAAATACTCAGAAAAAAATTATAACTAACCTGAATTTTTACCTAAAAAATTTAAGCTAGGACATCTCTTTTTGCAGTATTTTTAAGAATCTTGCTCAACTCCAGCTTTCATTCCCCCTCCACAGAAACAATATTTTACGTCAGGGGTCTCTGGTTTTTATCTCACAATCAGAGACAATCAGGTCAAGAAAAAGCAGTAGATGCAGGTGCAAATTTTGTGCACCAGATTAGTGAATATCTAATGGATTTTCAAAGTTTCCATTCAGAAAAGGAATGTCATTGGAATCAGAGAATCATGGAATGGCTTGGACTGGAAGGGACCAAAAGTTCATCATTAGAGGGACATCAGCATATGTAATTCCTGGCAGCAATATCAGGAGTATAAAAAGTGGTTTTTCCGCTCTGAGTTGACCCAAACCAACATTTTGGCTGCTGTAAAATAAGAAAGAGAAAAAATATTCAGGAAAAGTCCAAACTCAACAAAAAGGAAAAGAGGAACTTTCCAGAGGCAGGCAGATGTTGGAAAATGGAGGTGTGTATTGGTGTATCAAAAACTTACAGAAATATGAAATGTTTGGGATTCTTCCCTGACTATTCAGGATGAATCCTGGTAGGAATATTTCATGTAAGGAGGCTGCTGCAGCAAGAACCTGTTTGAGCTTGTGATCTTCTGACTTTGCACCAGGCAACTTTAACTCTTCGCGTCAAAGGAGGGAAACGAGGTAGTGAAATTCAGTGAGAAAAATGACTCTGAGCTGTGCTTTCAGGATGTGTTTTAAATCCAAAGGTACCTAAAAAAAACGAAACAAACAAAAAAGAAAGAGTAAACAAAACCCCACACAATTCAGAGCTTGCACATGGGACAGGTTATACTGGGTTTTCCTCTTGGACCCCTGAGAAGGGAGCACCCAGGGAAGTGTATAAACACACAGAAAAGTTTTGTCTCACTCTCTGAGGTCACATGAAATCACAGCAACCCCAACCTGCAGCCTTTCAAAATGCCAGCAGGCCAATGGTCCCTGACAGAGCCCAGCAGCATTCTCCAGGGGAAGAGCTCGGTAGGCATTTAACCGAGTGCCCGGCTCTCCTCGCTTCACCAAACAAAAACCAAACCAGACGGGTCAAACATTGCCGATCTAATCTCACTGTGAACTGAAAACACAGGAGCTCTGCTGCCACCAGAGCAGAGCAGAGCCTGCCATGACCCCACCATGAACTGGAGGGGATGGGAGATCTCCAGCAGGTGCAGCCAGGGAGGACTCAATGTCGCATTCAAGTTTATTCTTTGTACGGTTCTGAGAATGGCAGGATTGTGTTTTGAATCCAATACCCCAGGGCTTTCACTTGCTTTCTCACAATTACCTGTGTGAGAAGATGGGGGGGGGAAGAAAAAAAAGGAAAAAAAGAGAGAATTCTTCTGTGGCATAGTAGGAACGGTCAAGGGCAGTTCAGATTAAAGACCATGATTGGCACAGGCTGAGGAGAGGCTAAGCCAACAAAATAAAAAATAGAACCATCCTGTTTAATAGAAACAAATTGCTCTCCACTTCTCCCTGACACAGATAGTGGGGCCATTTGTACCTGCTGCCCTTTGTTGGGAACAACGGCAAGGAAATGTACTCGTCCTGAGCGGAATAAAATTCTTTTTGTTGCATTTGGCTATCTCAGCCCGCAGAACAAGCAGGGCAGTTAAGTAGTTGAGCTTCCTTGTACATTTGTTTGATTAAAGGTCTGTAACACTGGCTCAGGTAGAAACAGCTCAGCTGCATGGAACAGCAATGAATGAAAGGCTTGTTAGGGAGCAGCCAGCGAGACACGGCGGAGCTGCCTTCGGAATTACCTCTGAATAGGAGCTTGTTGTTTTGCTTGTTCCCCTCAGCATGGAAGGACAAAACTGTACATTTGCAATGACATGCGATGAGATCTGGGCTGGTTTGCATGTGTATATTGGGAAAACTGCTAAAAACCAAGGCCAGCTCTTTTGCAAGTCAACCCATGAAAACAAATCTCCTTCAGATGTCCCTGAGTGCTCCAGGTAACATTAGCATTTCCAAAGGTCGGAGTGGAGTGTGTTGGAGCATATTTATGAACTGACCAAATAGAAGGCTTTAATTTTGATCATAGATGGGCTGGAGAAGATCCAAACAGCTGCCTAAGTGATAAAAAAATAAATCCAGGGTTTATTTGTGTTATTTATTAATCTTACAGGGACATGGCTATGAGTGGCAGGTCTCTTACAATATCAGAACCTTTCCAGCTTTAGCAAACCCAAATTCCCAGGTTCAGCAATAGCTGCTCCAGCTGCCTCCACCTCCATCAGCTCCCATCAGATAAAACTCAGCTCTCAGCACACAAAGAGTTCATCTATTTTGTTGAACTGATGCTGAAGTGAGTATATAAATGTATATATATACATACACATGACATAGCTACATACATACATTACTTTTCTCATGCTCTTTAAGTGTTGCTTGGATTCTTCTCTCAGTTTTGCTGTGCAAATGGACTAAGTGAGAAATTGCCAATCAAATATCCAATGTCATAACTAACAGGCAAAGCCACTCCTTCCAGCATGTGGGTTACAAAATGTAGGTTTAAAAATATATTTCTTTAAACATTTTTATGTGATTTTAGAAGGAAAAACTAGTATGTGATGCATACATGAAAAACTTTAAAAAATTAAGCTGTAAAAGTCATATTAGTAAATCATCTCCATGTGCATAAAGAAGTATATACTCATTCAGTATATATTCATTCAAATGCCTTGCACAATTTAAGATTAAACTAAACCAAGCTTTTTGCTAAGATTTACAAGGTTTAGTTATTATGGCTGTTTTTAAAGCAGACAAAAGCTTTCCTTCAACATTTTACTTGCCATTCCTTCCTTTGGCTTGTCAACAAAAACTGGACAATTTGTTATTTTTTCATATCTGTATTTCTATGAACCATAGGCACATAAAAGAACAGAACCCATAAATCACCGTGGATTGTAATATTGTAATTCTGGAATTTCTGGTCTGCTGGAATAGGATGTGTTAGAAAACACCAGCACCAAATGGGGCAAGGAGCCTTTGGGTCTTTCTTGCATTAAGGACATATAAAAAGGGGTAGGCAGCACTCCCAAATTTTGGTGTTTCTGGGAATGTGACCTGGAAAGCTGCAGGACCATGTTAAGCAGATCAGTCTGATACTCTGTGAGGGAGACAAACATTTAATAAGAGAAAAATTTTGATTCTCTGAGGAGAAAACAACTAAACCACTAAAGAAGGAAGACACAGGGAAATGGGAAAACATTTTCCAAAGGTATTGCTACTGCTCTCAGGGCTCTGATCTGTATCTGGAGGTGCCTCCCTGGATGTCAGCTCTGTAATAAACTGCTCTGAGTGGTATCTTACATTCTGAATGTACCCTTGTGAGACTCTCCCCTCTTTCCTTCACCTAAACTCAGAGTCCTTGTGCTCTTCAGCCTCTGCTGTAAAATGTCATCTGCAGCATCCACCCTCCAGCAATTCTTTTTTCTCAGGAGCATTTCCTTCATTTCACTGAATATCCATTTTTCACTCTAATTTCTGGATAAGAGAGGCCCTCCTCCAAATTACACCACAAATGCAAACTAGAAAACTACACAGCAAAGGAAGGAGAAGATAATTTTGGCCTGTTCAGTTGCTTCTTGCACCTGCAGCAAGATTGTGTTGGGGGAAAGTTTGGAAGAAAAGGAGAAGAACACCAAAAAAAAAAAAAAAAAAAGGGTGTGATGGCATCTAAAACCCTGTTAAAGAAACAAATCTCTCTTAGATTTGCACTCCAAATCAATGCCCATGTTGAGCTGATTTCATGTTTACAGAACCTGATTGAAGGGCCCCTATCACGGCCACAGCCAATTTCATTGGAATACAATGCTGCCTTAATGAAGCAAGGCATACAGCTAATGGTGATTTGGTTGGGCTCAGAAATGGATAATTTGTTATCAAATCCTTTAATAGTTCATGCTGAAGTTTCTGTCATTACTTCTCGCTCCTCTCAATCTTTACCATGACAAACCCCTTAAAAATGCCGAGGTAGAAAAAAGTGCCCATTAATCCTTTCAAGGAAAGGCCGCCAGGACCAGATTAAGTCAAGCTGGCATCTGAAACTATTCTTTTCTTTATGACACATAGTAAGTGGTGGGTAATCCACATCTTAATCTCCTTGTTGCACAGCTTGGTTTATGGTAACCGATACTCCTGTGACTGCTGCAGACTCCTATTGTGTTACCATGGGCAGGCAGCTCTTCTTCCTGTTTTTTCCCCCTGGAATGTCTGATAAAGGCACCCTTGAAGTTGACCATAGTCTCCTGAGAAAGTGCTTTTCAGAGAAAACATGATTTCTTTAAATTTGTATTTAAGTTACTTTGGGGTTTTCCCCTGAGCAAAGCGTCGGACAATATTTCTGCTCTCCTCCAACAATGAATTTCATTGCTGCTTTAGAAGAAAAACTTTAAAAGAAAAACTCTTTTAAATCCTCTATTCAACTCCATAAGTTTCTCTGAGCTGCAATTATACTTTATGTCAGTGCTTAAGTGTGAAGAAGAAAAATAAGGCCCTGCAAGAAGCGAAATTTCACTTGACCCTTATACAAACCATATAAGCAGCAGGTATTTTAACCTGGAATGGTTGTGTTTCACACAACTCTCCAAGTGAAGCAATATTTTGAACAGTTTCCCTGACTTGGTATTTCTAAAATCCCCCTTTCCCTGCTATGGAAACAGATATTTGCTACAAGTGCTGTTTTAAAGATCAGGAAAACAAGGCCAGGTGATGGAATAGTTCCTGTCTGAACTTCTTCAGGTTCATTTGCTGTTCCTAAAGTCACTGGAAAAACTGAAGCATTTTAACAAACAGTTGTGAGAAACACCCCTGTCCTTATTTTTGGTATTTTATGACATAAGCCACTCATCTTCCTGTTTTAGGTGGGTTCCTGATGTGCTCTTTCCAGCAAATGCAAATTTTAATGAATTTTATTAAATGGAGAGACATTATAGATAACTCTGGAAAATACATCAGGAAAGCAAATAGGAAGCTCATGGGTGAGCTCAGTTTTTGACTTCAGAAAAATTCTACTCCACTGCCTGTACCTGGAGCTTGGCACTGATGCTTCAGACCCCTGAGGGCCAAGCCAGGGGATCACAGGATCATGGATTAGTTTGGGCTGGAGTACAGCAGAGGAATGTTTCCCTGGCATTTTGGGCAATGAAATATCACAGTGAGCTTTGTAACCCAGTGTACAATATTTCTGAAAATTTCTATGAAGGTACAAAACCTCAATGATTTGATTAAGATGAATAAATTCTCAAAAATATTATTTTTCAAGTATAGTTAGAAATGTAATGTTTTGCCTTAGAGTTAAATTGAAATGCATTCTTCCATCTGCTGAATAGAGTGGGACAAGAGTTTGTGTTTAAATATCTGCTGAAGAGAGATAGAGGTAGTTATGTAACTAAAATGAAGCATTTCAAAAACCCTTCTGAATTGGAGCCCCTGAAAGAATCCTCTTAATATTAAATTGCCAACTCACAGGGAAAAAAAAAAAAAGAAAAAGGGATATACTGTAAATCAGATTTTGGAGCTCATAAAGGTTTTTATAAAAACTCAGCATCTTGATTTGCGTTCAACTACCTCAAAGTTCACATATTTCTTATTTGAACTTTGCTAGGTGCAGTAATTTTCTTCTCAGTCAGGCTGGATTGGTTCTGCTTATTCAGATCTCATTAATTACAGGAAACTGGACTCATGCTCACATATCCCATTCACCCATCCTGCCCTCGGGCCAGCCAATTTATCTGGCATTTAATGAGGAGTTTTAGATTTTGCAAGTTATCAGAAGTGGGCTCTGAAAGTGTTAGCTCGTGAATTCCAAATAAATGGGCTACTCTGGGGCTTGTTTCAAAACAGAGGGCACAGCAGCTCCTCAGCCTCTGTTAAATGAGTCTAAATGCTCTGCAGGGTCGTTCCAAAGGTGGTTTGGGTTTTTTTTTTTGTAGTGAAGAATATTGCCACTATCAGCTGTAACCTCTTTCAGTTGTGTGAGAATTTCGTATCTGCTGTGATACTTTGTGCATTTAAGTACCCAGTTTTTGAGTAATTTGATGTATCAGTATTTTGTACCCCCACCCTACCAGCTGTTCATTTAAGAGCACTTACAGCAATAACTTAGTGCTATTTTCTGTGCTGGTTATTTCATATCCATCAGGATTAGCCCAGGCCCAGAGCTAAATGAAGGCCATAACAGTCTCAAACACACATCAAAATCTCTTTCAGGGGTGTGTGAGGTGTCTATTAAGCACATTAGCACCATACTCTTTGAAATAAAATTAATTCCAGTGTGAAAAAACAGCCTTTGGATACCTGGAGTGCCTGGCTCCTTGTCTGCTCGGGTACCTGAGGGCCACCTGTGGAAAGATATTTGGGATTTAGGGGCAACCACATTTTCCCCTGTGAACCCCTCCTTGTGAACAGACACTTGATTTCTCATGTAGCCAAGTTCCTGTGTCCAGAGACTTTTCTCAAGCCTCTGGGGAAGGTGAGGGATGCTCTCCATCCATCCCACGGTGTTCTCCTCCAGGGGCATGTGCAAAACCTCTCCTCTTTTGGGGAAGAGTGAGTTCTATGTCCTTCCCTCCACCCTTTGCTGGAGAGCTTTAACCTGAGGGGATGTTGAATGAATACTTTTAATCCCTCACACACCTTCCAGAGAAATGGCACTACTTTTTTTTCTCCAATTAAAAAATAGGGAAAACGTTGCAATATTTTTAAAGGATTTTGGTGTGAGGCCCAACACTCTGCTGTCACACACACACCCACACACTGTGGAAACAGCAGTGCCCATTTCAGCCCAGCTTTCCACATGAGGCTGTAACTGAGCAGTTCAGCAGACATTAATAATTTCCCGTCGTTACCTAAGATTAGTCCCTGCTAAAACAGCCCCTCTGCACCAAAATCAAGCCTGGAGCTCTGTTAAAAGCATCCTGCGTGATCCCAGGATAAAAGACTTCTTTCCAGTCCTTGTAAATATGTGCATATGGATGTGTTTTATTATTGCTCTGGAAGAAGAGCTGGTTTCACCTCAGCTCTGTGCCCAGAAGAAGATTGCCATCTATAGATAACTGTCCCCAACTGCACGTCCCCGTGGCAGCTGGGGAGGGCTGGCCTGGGATGTCAGTGGGAACACAGTTTTGCACCAATAATTCTAATTCACTGTAAAAAAGTGGCAGATTAAACGTGGAAATGACTGATATTCCTTTTTTTTTGTTTTTTTTTTTTTTTTGCTAGTTATGCAAAACCACTGACAGCAATTGTTGCCACTCCAGGAACATTTCAAGTAACCTGCAAACACACTCTGGTAGTCCTTTCCATTTATTTGTGTTCTCTTCTTTTGTGTTCTCTTCTTGTGCAGACAGCGTGGAAAAAAAAAATCACCAAAAGAACACAAAATCCATGGAATTTCTCAGCCTTGTCCAATTTAAAGAGCAAAAAGCTGAATGTGTGGGATATCACAGGGTCTCAGATGATCTGCAGGTGTAATCCTCAGGCAGAAATAACTGCTCTGAAATTATAAGTTGTTCCATGAAAACAAGGAAAAGAAAAAAGGCAGGAAATGTACTTAAATCCACACAAAACCACCGAGCATCTGTACATACACATACATCCAAAAAAAAAGGTTATTTGCCATTTTCAAAACAATTATGGCTTAAAATCAGTATTTAGTTGACTGTTTGCTTGCATAAAGTGGAAATATTTTCTGGAAGTATTGGCAAGTAAAAGATTTTCCTCAGAACACTGAGTTCTAGAAAAGCTGGCTGGGAGTGGTAAGAATAGCTTGAACTCTAAAGGGGGAAAAAATTAAATAAAAGTACATTTAAAATGCAGTACATTTTCAATTGTGGGGTACTAAAAAAAATAGTGACCTTTACTTTCAGCCAATTAGAACTTTTCAGAAAAACTCTTTTTGCCTTCTGGGTGTATCTGGAAAATTTCAGAATAAACAATTCCAAACTAACATTAGTATAACACAAACCTGGTGATTTCAACAGGACATGAAGGAACCCTGAGTATGAAGAGGTGACCCCATACAACTAAGTGTAAAAACTATTTCTAAAGGAGCATTTAAAGGGAATAATTTCAGTTTTTAAAGTGCCTAGTGCAAGAACCAAGTATCTTTTTACCTGCCTTTGATATGCAGCCATATGGCAGCAATATGTGAAATCTGTGAAATGGTCCAACCTGAATACAAATCAAATTACTTTGGTCTTGTCAATCTACCAAATCTTTCATCTTTTCCCTGGTCGCCTTTCCTTGCTACATTTCCTTTATCTCTGCTTGCAGTTTTAAGAAGTGAATGGCAAAGAGTCATCTCCAGTTCATCTGGAGATAAAACCCATTAAGCTGTTGTATTCACATTTAATTAATGTTTTCCAACTCTCATTTCCTATTTGCCTCCTGAAAATCTTGCCTAAAGTGCTATATGCCAAATAAAATAACTCAGGTAAGGGATATCTGATCCAAATGTTTCACAGGAGATGACTGGATAAGATAACTCTAAGGAGTTGATCATTTTTATTATTTGTGGACAGCCTTTCTAGCCGAGTTCATTCGCTGCAGACAGACTCTTATCCCTCAGGGATGAATGCTGCAAACTGAGCCTTTCCTTTTATTTTTCAAGCGTTGCCTGGTGCTGATACAATTGAACTTTTATCTTTATTAATTCTGAGGGTGGGCAGTTACCCTGATAAATCAAGGGCTAAAATGAAATGAAAAGCACCCATTTCTGCAGATCAGGCAGCACTTCCTATGGCTTTGCAGACATTAATCCAAGCTGGACACAGAGCATCAGCTCCCAGGCTGGGAAAGAGGGGGAATTTCAGTTTGTGGAAGCAACAAGGTGAGGCTTGTGATGTCTTAGGTTTTAAATTTTATATTTTTCAAACCGTGCACTGCCCAGTGTAACTCTGTAGTTCCCTGGAGCTCATTCAGTGCTGTTCTCTCAGGCTAAGATAGACATAATAAAACCTCTAACATGCTCTCCAAGGACACCCAGAACAACAACTGCAAACCACAATCTTGGGGACAGGGGGGCAAGCTTGGGCAAATTCCATCCTTGCCTGGCTTCTGCTTGGGGAATTGATGCTGAGATCCAAGTGGGAAGAACTCGGGAGCTGTCCTTGTCCATGTTGGGATGCACTGAGGCAGGAGCCTCTGGAGCCCAGAGTGTACCTCTGAAGGCCTTTCCAATCAATCCCTCCTTGATTCCTTTATTCCTGTCTAGTCTCTGTTTCTAGGGAGCCATTTAAGGCATCACTTGTCCTGCAGGTGATGGAGGTGGCCAAGGACAAGGAGTTGTGGCCATGTCTGCAGAGCTGGAGCTGCCTACACTCCCAGCCATCAATGCCAGCAGCTCCTGGAGCTGGGACATGGAATCCTTCTGTCAGAAAGAGCAGAGGATATCTGTGTAATTACTGGCTGTGTTTGTGCCCTGCTGCTGCTGCTGCTGGCACCAAAGCACAAGGCAGAGCATTGAAGCAGCCAGGCAAGGTGATGCTCGGGGCAGGGGGGAAGAGACACTGGGGATGGAGAGCTGGGATTAAACACCAGAGTGAAGGGAAGGGGGGCAGACAGCAGCCAGCAGGGGTAATCTCAGTCTGGGATCTAGGTATGGCCCAGATGAAAGAAAAATAACAGGTCTGAGTTTTATGTTGTAATATTTGTCATGTGTGGCTCAAACTGAGTGGTTTTGCTGTCGTGTGTTCAGAGCAAGGTCCTCGTGGAATCTTTGGAGTCAAAGGCAGGCAGGAGCCAGGTAGAAAATACAAAATGCTGGTGACAACAGCAAGGAGAGTTCTTCAGAATGGGCAGATGACTCATGGAAATAGCATAAGGACAAAATATATTTATATACCTATCTATGCATGCACATGCACAAAGCAAGCACGTTTGCAATGCTGAATATTTAGTTTTTGCTCTCAAAGCCAACTATTTTCACTGTTTTATTGCTATATTTGAGCCAATCACACAGAATTAGGGCACTGCTAGGAAATAATCTGAAAGCCACCCCCACCCCCCAATAAAATAACCCTTCAATCATCTCAGGCTCCTTCTCTTTAGGTTTAAGAATCTTAATTCTTTTGCAAGCAGCAAACCAACAGATTTGGAATTACAATTACAATTATAATTGCAAGTATTTTTTGCCATCCTCAAAGATTTTCCCCCAGTGATCACAGCTGTTTATATTCTTTATAACACATAATAGATTTTAATGTGAATTTTTGCTACAGAGATTTTTCACAGCATTAACTTTATCACTTAACCTCTGTGCAGTAGCACCACACTGAGTTACCATTTTTCCACATTTTATTCATTAAACAAGAAACACTAGGCCTTTAAAACCCAGCTAAACACTGTCTCAATTATCTGGTCTTTCATTTAATACTGCTAATAGGCTGTAGTAAAATAACCCAAACCTTACTTTTAGCTAGCTGCTGGGTCCACAAAATGCTTTTCAGGGCAGAGGATTTTGATGTAGTGAGTAAATGTACACATTCTATGGTGGTGCCTTTTTTCACCCTGTAGAGAGGATCATCCCTGATCAAGCTGTGTTTTCTGACCTTGCAGAACTGACAGCATGATTTAATAGCCATTAGAGAAAAATGCCCCCAACTTTCTTCGGAATTTTGCTATTAAATATTCATTTCTTGGTGTATTTGCCCTGTTACACTGCAGCACAGCCGAGCTGAACAAATTGCAGCGATGTGCGTGAAATCCCATTACAACCAGTGTTAACTCCTGATCTAACAACTGGAAACTTCGCTGCTGAGCCCCAACACTCCTTACCCAGGAAAGCAGCATCTTTTAGGAGGCACAGACCCCTCTGTTCCCACCAAAGTCTCGCTTGGCAATGGGATGGAGGCAGCTTTTAGCTGTTCACTGGAGCCTCAATTATCTCATGTGCAGTTAATGAAGCACAATAGGTTCTCTGTCCCATCTGTAGCAGTGTGGTGGCCATGAGTGTCGGGTCGTGCCCCTTCCAGGCATCACCCAGCTCAACAAGACCCCCAGCTCCATATCCCTGCCATTCCTGGGGTCTCCTGCTTGCCCAGAGAGCTGGGAATCACCGCTGCGTTCGCAGGGCTCGGGCGTGCACCAGAATTCCTGCCTCCTGTCCTACAGCAAACTCCTGTCAGGTCCTTGGAACCAACAGGGAATTATTGAGAGCTCCACGCGGTGCCGCGAGGTCATTTCAGACGAAGGGATCAGTCAGGATTTCATAAAGTATTTATTTAGCTGACAAAGGAATTCCCAACCTCCCTTTCATGTACGTTTGAGCTGATGCTAAGTTTCCGAGACAAGGCTCCGATTGTGGCTGTCACCAAACAATGACATATTTCTTTTCTTCTCTTAAATTCTCTGTATCATTCTATATAAGAGGGCAATTTGTCTGTCATGCAGCTAAAACAGGGCCCACTCACTGCCCTCATTAAACTGACAGCACAGTTATTAGCAGTAAACGAAGCCAACAGGCAATGAATTTAGCCACTGTTTTATGGCGAGCACCAGTGAGATTTTTTCAGTAATTAATTTGATAAATATATTAATTATGAATTGAGTTGACAGTACAATCAGATTGTCAGCCTTCCAGACAGGCTCTTGTGATAAGTAGCTTTGTGATGAAGTGGTCGGATTTCAGTACCTGTCATCCTCTGGTGTCAGTCTCTTATCACTGTCCCGGCCATTCGCTCTGTAATTTCCTGTGTGTTGTAATTAAATGGTGGCTTTCTGATTGGAAGTGACTCCTCAAACTTAATCTCTCATTCTCTCAGAATATATTGTTTAAAAGTAAAAAATAAAATTAAAAAAAAACACCAAAAAAACCCAACTCTTTGTTTCGGTGGCTTTCAATGTTAAAAAAAGGAGCTTTTAATTTCACATTTGGTTATTGCCCCAGTGGGTGTTTGGGAATGGTGGTGTTGCCTTTGCTCCTGGCATCACATGGGGGAAGCATCCATGCTCTGCCACTGGCACAGTGAGTGGTGGCAGGAGGAGATGAAACCACGGGGAAATGTCAGCCCTGTTCTCCCTCTCCTCCAGCCCCAAGCAGGGAGCAGCCCAGCACAGTCTGGAGGACTTTGGGAAGGGTCACTGCTGGTACCTCTTGCCAGCTTTCCTTTTTTTTTTTTTTTCCTTTAAGAAATTAATTAGGAGCAGTGCCTGAGGTCATTTGGCTCAGGAGATATATGTCAAGATAAGATATTTCAAAACCACCTCCTTAATAATTTAATATCAGGTTGGAATTTGGAAGCATGATAGAGAGTTGTTTAGAATTGCAAATTTAAGCAAGTTAGGAAGAACTCATAGAAGAGAAAACAAGCAGCATCTATCAGCATGAGTTCTTCTGTTGCTGTTTAGGCCTGTGGGAAAAACCCCAGACCTGGAGAGAATATTTACCAAATGCAGCAGAAGATTCTCTGCTTCCAGTTGCCTCCTGTTGGAGGCAAAGGGTGGCCATGGGACTGGGGACTGCTGCTGGTCCTATGGAATCCTGGGGTCAGATTGTTCTCCAACCTTGAGCAACTCAGGGTGACCCAAGCCAGCAAAAACTTCAGTTTGTGCTTAATTTTAAGCACTTGGGCACACATTGCCCCATGGAAGGTTTATAATGTGTTTAATTTGAATTTTGTGCCATATCCTGGGCTGTATCAGGAGCAGTGGGAGCAGCAGGTCAAGGGAGGAGGTTCTGCCCCCCTGCTCTGCTCTGGTGAGATCCCTCCTGCAAGGCTGTGTCCAGCTCTTGGCTTCCAACATCAGAAGGACATGGAAATGTTGGAGCGAGTCTAGAGCAGGGCATGAAGATGCCCCAAGGGCTGGAGGCCCTTTCTGGAGCCAGGCTGGGAGAGACAAGGCTCCAAGGAGAGCTCAGAACCCCTTCCAGGGCCTAAAGGGGCTCCAGGAGAGCTGAGAAGGACTTGGGACAAGGGATGGAGGGACAGGACAAAGGGGAATGGATTCCACTGCCAGGGAATTAGATACAGATTGATTAGACAGTTAGATAAGAGAGCTGGATGGGATATCAGGAAGGAATTGTTCCCTGGGAGGGTGGGGAGGCCATGGCACAGGGTGCCCAGAGCAGCTGTGGCTGCCCCTGGATCCCTGGAAATGTCCAAAGCCAGGCTGGACCCTGGAGCAGCCTGGAACAGTGGCAGGTGTCCCTGCCATGGCAGGGGGGGAATATGATGATTTTAATGTCCCTTCCAGCCCAAACCAGCCTGTAATTCTATGATTTTTGCACGCATGCACTTTAATTTTAATCACATACACAGGAGTATTTCTGTGGGGAATCTCACGTGCACGTGCAGGTGCTGTCCAGGTTGTCACATTCCTGCCCCCAACCAGAACACTGTCTTTACCAATATCCCATTTCTGACAGGGCAGAGCATCACCAGGAACTCAGCAAATCATCACTGAAGTGTGGGCTGGTCTCTGCTGGACCTGGCACTGCTTGTCCCAGTTCTGCCACCAGCACACTGCACCCATGGGCCTCCAGGTCTCCCTGAGCACAGCTCCTTGGGGAAACTCAAGTCCTTTGCCAGAGCTGGACTAGGGGACTCAAGGCTGGGTCATAAAAGGATGGGTAAGTCAGAGCCATGTCCTGGCAGTCAAAGTGAAGCTGATGTCTTAAATAGCTACCTAGAAATAGAGAGCAGACAGCAATAAAGGAATCAAGGAGGGATTGATTGGAAAGGCCTTCAGAGGTACACTCTGGGCTCCAGAGGCTCCTGCCTCAGTGCATCCCAACATGGACAAGGACAGCTCCCGAGTTCTTCCCACTTGGATCTCAGCATCAATTCCCCAAGCAGAACCCAGCCAAGGATGGAATTTGCCCAAGCTTGCCCCCCTGTCCCCAAGATTGTGGTTTGCAGTTGTTGGGCCTAGGAGGGTCTGGGTGTCCTTGGAGAGCTGGAGAGGCTTTGTTGTGTGTGTGTGAGCATGAGAGAACAGCACTGAACGAGCTCCAGGGAACTGCAGAGTGACACTGGGCAGGGCAGGGTTGGGAACATAGAAAAGTTCAAACCTAAGGGATCATAGCCCCAAAGAAAGTCACCCAGAGCTCAAACAGGGACCTGCTGTCAGGGTTTGAGACCTATCCTGCAGCCCCTAGCCCTGCAGTGAAGCATTCAGAACAGTCTTTTTGAACTTCTCAACAGGGACAGTCTTTATGGATTATTTAAACATAAAAATATACAGCTTTCTGGAAAAGAACCATTTTAGCCCTTGGGGACTCATAGTAGCTGTGGTGTTGTAGGAAGATCTATAATTGAGCATGCTAATACTGATGTGCTATTGTTTGAGGGAAATTTCGCCAGGCGTGAGCCCATAATGCAAATTATATCTTTAAAGGATCAATTTAGAGACTCTATTCTACCATTTTACTGATTTGTAGATGCTTCCAAACTATAATCCAAAGAAAGCATCTACTCCACACTGTTGGAGAGATTACTACTTCCTATTAAACATACTTTAAATTTTGCCAAGTATTTTATTCCATCTAATTCCCATAATCACGTCAAAAACATATTTTAAGCAAACCAGTTTCATTACAAAGTATCTCTTCCTAAATCTGATAACCCAAAATGAGATTATTGCTTACTAAAACCACAAAAAAACTTAGTTAATGTTAATTAAAGTGGTTTTAATTGTCTTTTAAAATCAGTATGTGCCTATACTCTGTTACTTTGAGTAAAACCTATAATGTCTTTGCCTACATGCAAATCTTCTGTAATGGAATTGCAATTTCTCAGTAAGCTTTGAATTTTCTTGTTACTGGCTGTGTTTGGAGTTTTATGGCCAATGCTCTTGATTTCTCACATGGCATAAGGCAGTACATTCAATAAAAAATTTATGTGATGGTTCAAAAATGGTAAGAAAAAAATAATGGCACCTGACACACTTGTAAGGGTGATTAGGTGTCTCTCTCAGCAGGCTGAATAATTTTCTTCTAACAGCTTTTTCCATGTATTGAATAATGTCAAGTTGCTCCATATTCTCCCTTCCTTTTGGGGCTGTCAGTGATACAAGTTATTCCTGAGAAAAGCTATGAAGGAATTGCACCTCAATAGCTGAATTCAGATTTTTTTTTTCCCCTTTATTTATGGAATGTTTTTTTCTCTTAAACATAAGCTTTAACGGCAGAGCAAGATTTGCTTTCTGGTAAATGAAAAAAGTGACTTATTCCTTAGAATAAGACTGGGGCAGGCCCGCGAGGAAATACATCTTTATCATGTCTGAAAAATTCTAAACCAAAACTGATTATGTGTCACTTGATAAAGTGCTGGAGAAGAATTATAGGTGTATTCCTGTTCCCACTAAAGCCAACCTGAGCTCTGCAGCAGCAGCAGCTCCCAAAGCATCCCCTGTGCTCCCGAGCACTGCCAGCAATCCAAGTGGTGAGGAGATCGTAATTATTCAGCAAGGAAAATGCTCAGCATTTCCTGAGCGAGTCTTTAATCCTAGTTTGAAGTCATTGCTGCCATTGTAAGGTCCAAGTGGAAACTGTGGTGCTTTTGTGCATCTGTCAGACGCCACTGCTTATTACGGAATCAGGAATGATAAATATGCCGAGCGCTTTGATGTGAGTATCAGCTTGAACTCCTCCAGTGCTCAGGTAGAAAGCAGCTGAAGCTATTGTTTTCATCCTGCATGAAAGGTTGAACAGATGCTTGAAAGTAAATAGGACCTGATAAAATGATAAAAATCCTGGGATGAAGAGTGTGGCCTCTGTTCTCGGTGCCTGCTGTGCACCCAGGCCAACCCCGAAGAGCTGATGCACAACTCCAGGCACTGCACAGAGCTTCCCCCCACAGTAACAGCCACATGCAGCCACAAGAGCAACAAAATCCTCGTTGTCTGTCCAGATGAACTGCTGATCTTCATTTTCAGATGTCCAAGAGCAGAATGGCTTTGTAACACCAGCTCCATCATCCTCCTGGATGAGGGTGAGGGATTTCCCTCTGAAGAGAAGGATTACAGCAGCCAGCCCAACCCAAGGGTTCAGCTCCTACAAGAGTCACAGACCTGTCAGGTCTGTTTGGGGCTGTGATTAGGGATCCAAAAGAGCCTTGAGAAGTGACCTAGAAATTTGTTGTTTCTATTTCTGTCTGCATAGAGCCAAGCAGGGCTGTGGAGACTCTCCCCAGGCAGCTCTGAGTCAGGCAGAAGAGATCAGAGATCAGAGGAAAATAAGCATGCAGAGAGGATCCCACACAGGCTAGTGGGTGATCCTCACTAGAGAGCATCAGGATGTGTGTAAATTCTGCTTCCCAAATATTTGATCCTCCTACAAGGCTGTTTACACCTTTCTTTCCTTTACTTTCCACATCTTCACTTGTGCCCCCTGACACAGTGGAGCAGCCAGCACCTTGCAGAAGTCCTTGTGGTGAGGCAGGGACAGCAGTTACCCATCCTAATCCCTCTGAATGGGCCACTTACCATGGCCATTCCTAATTAATTAAAGGCATTAACAGCAGATATCTGAGATGTTGCCTCCTGGCTAGAGCAAAATATACAGTTTGAATGCAAAGGGTACAGTTTGATCATCTTTAATTATGCTTTCCGTGAGACATGCAAGGTGTGGGGAGGAGATAATGCTGGTGCTGAAACAGCACTGTAAAAGCAGCTTCTCCTCCTGCTGCTTCTGTGCTCGTGTTTCTTAAAGCAGATTGGGAGTTTCCTGAAGTATAATTCTGTTTTCTGGCTCCATCAACACCTGAAATCCCTATCTGCTTGCCTAAAACCCTTAATAAATGCTTGCCAGCTTGTGAGTAACAGGTCAGTGGCAGTTCTGACCACAAGAAATGGATCAAGGCGATCCCTCAAACATGTTATGCCGTTTGATTTTTACATTATAGGTCCTAAAATTGCTGTCTCCCACATTATTTGCCACCTGCAGGACATTATATCACCACCCAATTCACCAACACCTCTTGGTCATGGGAGTTTTTTCCTGGGGAGAGCAGTGGAGGTGCAGAGGGAGAACCAACCATCCATCCCCACCTTCCTGGTGGTTACCAGCAGCATGTCCACAGAAATCCTGTGAGCTCTTGTCAGGGGGCTTTGGAATGAAATTAGAGGCTGGAAGGACCAAAGAGAGAAAAAAATAAAAGAGAAGAGAAGCAAGGTTTTCTCATTCTTTATCACTGGCCATAAGCAAATTAATAAAGTTGTCTCATTAAAATGAATGCACTTTATTTCCTATCATTTTCCAGTGAGGTTTTATTTTCTGAGGAGATTGGCTGAATGTCCCACTCCACTATGGAACAAATAGGAAAAAAGAGAGGCAAAGCCTGGGAAACTCAGGGAGGAAAAGGTAAGTCAGAACATCTGCAAAGAAAAAAAAAATATATCACCCTGAGGTACTGGTCCACAAAAATGCTTTACAATAGCTGAACACAAAATCAATTCAAAAATACAGTAGATCACAGCCCATAAATAATGTGTCCAATCAGAAAAGTGTGAGGGGAAAATGACAAAAGGAGAGAACATTCTCTGAAGGGGCAGTGAGGAGGTGGAGTGTGAGGAGAGCTGGCTTGAATAACTCCTCCACTGAGCCAAATCCCAGGATGGAGAGAGGCAAGGCCACTGACACCTGATCTGCTTCAAAAAATGATAATCTCACTGCACATCCAGCAGTATGTGATGTGTGCCTTGCTTCTTCAGCCACGGCAAAGCAAAATACAGTTAATGAGAACTATCAAGGGTTATGTTTTAAAGCAATAAAGTACAAAGCAAATAAAACTCATTACATAGCAAATAAAACTCATCGCAGTCGTGGTTTAATGATTCTCTGAGAAACAGGAAGGAATTATTTAGCACGTTCAGCCAGCTGGACAGAGCAAGAAGTGTTTAACTAAAGAAAAAAAAAGGCTTTTTATGGGTGCTCCCCATAGCAAACCACAACCATCCTGTGTGAAAAGGGCTGTGGTTTTGGGTTCACTCCTGCAGCTTCATGTCTGTTACATGCAATATCTAAACAAAACCCACCTTTTACCTTCACTGGGAAGCTGTAAAGCCTCTCAGTGGCCAGGTGAGTACAAGAAATACCCAAGTCAACAGGTTTCTGCATGACCAGAGTGATTATCTCTACAGACATATATAGTTGTATATATATTTTTTTTTATTATTTTTATTTTTTTAAGGTATTAAGAAATTCTGAGCATCGATATCACTGGAAATTTGGCCTTGTGGAGATAAATGTCAGGTTTTAGTTGCTTAGAGGCAAAAGTTCTCAGTCAGGCAAAAGCTCAGTGAAGTATTGAAGCAGTTTTATTTCACATCATTTGTGTAACTTTTGGCATGAGTAGTTCAGCCAATTGATGTGAGGGCTTGTGTGGCTCCAAGGTCTGTTCTCCAAACTCTTCTGCTGATACAAAGTGCCCAGGGAAAAAAATGGTCACATGTTGGAAACCTTGCCCATCCTGCAATAAAATAGGTGCAGCATCCCTTATGGAAATGAAATCCTGGGTTTGGTAGATCTGGGTTTTATTCCTGTTTGTAACATCCAGTCTTATTTTGACCAGGGTTCATTATTTCATTTCTCTAGGATTAATTTTTTCCTCAGTTATAAAGTGGTCATAAAGATATTTAGTTCTTAGCACTTTGAGGATCAAAAAAAATTCCTTGTGTCTACCAATGCCAGACAATCATATCACTAGCAAAGTATTCTGCTTTTATTACTAACCTGCTAAGCAGTCAAAAAGGGGTTTTTAATCATATAAACTACATGATTATAGCTTTGTGTAAAATGAGATACAGACAGAAAATTATATTTGGGCCATCCTAGGTGCTGAGCAAGTCCTGCCACACATTGCAGCACCTGGCTCCGTTTGCCCTGATGGAAATCTGCATACTGCAGGAAAAGTGAGAGCCAGCTTAGGTCAAATAAGAGCTGATTAATTACCACCAGGAATCCAGACAGATTAAAGGCTGTAATCACATCTTGTTTCTTGTGTTCTTTTTGCCAGCTTTAAGGTGGTGAGAACCAGAGGGGACTGCCTGTCACAGTGGGTGACAATCCTCCTGAATTTCCCAGGTTTGAATAAGCAACTGCACTGAACTAAAATTCTGAACCTTCCGAGGTTCATCCATCACTTTTACTAAATTACCTCTTCATTCTCTTTTCTGCTAAGAATCTAATTTTTATAGCACTGTAGAGAATTTTTATAGCACTGTACTTTATCTTGTCACAGTATTTTTTGTCATTATTTTCATCTCAGTGAACTCTCCAATGATACTAAATAGACTGTGAGAGCCTGGCTGGAAGATAACGAGGGAGGTGCACATCTGCAAATGTTAATAGCTCACCCTCCAAGCCTTTTGCCTGGGAAGTCAGGACTTGGGCAGGATTTGTGCCTTCTTGGGCAACATACTGAGAAATTGTTTATATTTAGTTTTTTTCCTCCAGAAAATGAGTCAGATCACATCTCTATTTTTTTTTTTCTGCCAGGGTAGCACCTACAGGGTGCTGAGACTGATTTCTCTGTGATATGGAGAAAGCTGAAATGAGCTGATAAAGCTTTAAGAATTAGGTGGGTTAATTTCCCAGGCAAATCCAAAGAAGAAATGCTCATAAGTTTTGTGTGTTGGTGTTTGCATGTCTGGGGTCAGGACCACACTTGTTCCAGTCCCAGGGCCACAGAAATCCTCAGTCCCAAACTACATTTTTTAAAAAAACTGAGTAGAGACAGGAAAAAGGGATGAACTGAGTTGTGTGAAGTCGCAGATCATAGAATCTCAGAATAACTATGTTTGGGAAAACCCTCTAAAATCATCAAGTCCAACCATTAATCCAGCACTGGCAGGTCCACCAGCAAACTGTGCCCCTGTTAGACACCTTCCCACTGCCTGTGTCTGGAAATTGCTTCCTCGGGGTCTGTGCTTGCAGGAAAGTTTAGACCTTTCTGTCTGCGTAGCTGATTCCCAGGAAAATATATTTACCCAGCCCTGCAAAGTCCTTGATTGCCTTGCTCATCACCCGAGCAAAAATGTTTTACAGGAAGGGGGAAGAGAGCCAGAGGCAGCAGAAAAAAAGAATCCATCTTTTTCCCCTTGTCCAGTTTTCTCCTCTCTCACCCTAACCTGATGTTAGGCCCAGCAAAGTGATGGTTTTCTAAAATGAGACCAAATAAATGTGTGCAGAGGTCAAGGGTGGCAAATTTAGCTAAAGATTTTAGTTTTGCTAAATGTTCACCCAGCTTAACTCATATATTTCATTCACCTGAATATACAATCCTGTGCAGAAGGCCTAGAGGCAGAAAAGTCATTTAGATTTCCACATCCATAAAAATTTGCTCAATTAATGCACTCTTTCATGAGACTGCAAGATCTTCACCCCCCCCTACTACAGCTCCTGCATCCTTCCTCTGGTAGCAGGGAATGGATGTAAAACTGCTCTGATGGTGCAGGGCTGGTGATGTCTTAGGTTTTAACTTCTCTATGTTCCCAGCCCTGCCCTGCCCAGTGTCACTCTGCAGTTCCCTGGAGCTCGTTCAGTGCTGTTCTCTCATGCTCACACACACACAACAAAGCCTCTCCAGCTCTCCAAGGACACCCAGACCCTCCTAGGCCCAACAACTGCAAACCACAATCTTGGCAAGAGGGGGGCAAGCTTGGGCAAATTCCATCCTTGCCTGGCTTCTGCTTGGGGAATTGATGCTGAGATCCAAGTGGGAAGAACTCGGGAGCTGTCCTTGTCCATGTTGGGATGCACTGAGGCAGGAGCCTCTGGAGCCCAGAGTGTACCTCTGAAGGCCTTTCCAATCAATCCCTCCTTGATTCCTTCATTCCTGCCTAATCTCTGTTTCTAGGGAGCCATATGAGGCATCACTGGGAGGGATGGGAGGCAGAGTAGTCTGTGCTCATGGGATGGGCTGACCCTGGCTGGACACCAGCTTCCCACCCAAGCTGCTCCATCACTCCCCTCCTCAGCTGGACAGGGGAGAAAAAACATCATGAAAGGCTCATTGGTAGAGATAAGGACAGAAAAAGATTGTTCATCAATTATTGTCACAGGAAAAACACTCCCCAAGACTCCACCTGGAAAAATTAATTTTATTTATTACCAATCAGATCAGAGTAGGGTAAAGAGAAATAAAACCAACTCTTAAAAACACCTTCTCCCACTCCCTCCCTTCCTGAGCTCATCTTCACTCCTGATTTCTCTGCCTCATCACCCTCAGTGGTTCAGGGGAACAGGGAGTGAGGGCTGTGGGCACTTCTTGTCTCTGCTGCTTCTTCCTCCTCAGGGAAGTGCTGCTCACACTCCTCCCCTGCTGCAGTGTGGGGTCCCTCCCATGGAAAACACTTCTCCATGGACCTCTCCACTGTGAATCTTTTCATGGGAAGTTCTTTATTGACTGCTCCAGCATGGGTCCCTTCTGTGGGGTCAGTCCCTTAGGAACAGACAGCTCCAGTGCAGGCTTCCCACAGGGTCACAGCCCCACCATTAGTGGACATCATTTTCAGAGCCTTTCCTGAGGTTTGCCTTTCCTCCAGGAGAGCTGCACAGCTCAGCAGGTTCCCTCCCTGCATCTGCTTTGCACAAAGAAGCATCAGCACCAGGACAGGGTTTGACTCAGCCTCCTTAGGGATCAAAATAACCTCTTGCAGTGTCAGGAGAAATGTGTGAACAGGGGAGCCTTTACCCATAGTTATGCTGCTCCTCCTTCTCACACCCTTATCCAAGCTGCCAGAGAAACTTTGAATTCTGGACCTTTCTCATTACTATTTTTTTTAAACAAATCACTTTCAAAACTTTATCCTGATGGGCACTTTCATCAATTGCTTTAACTGAAGCACTCAGAGCTACATTTGTTATTTATTTTACTGGTATTCAGTTGAAAAGGCTGCTGTCACTAGCTTGTACCACTCCTGCTGCCCACGTGTCCGTGCTGGTGTCCATAATTGTTCTGTTTCTCAAATGTACTCCCTCTATTTAAACCCTCCAGCCCCCATTTCTTGTCTTACCTGCCGTACAGAGAGAGCAGAGACGGGGAGGGCGGAGGTGATGACAGTGGGGTTTTTTATCTGTAAATCTCTGGGGGGATAAGGTTGCATGGTTTGCAATTAGACAAGCAGGTACTGTGGCAGAGGACATCATTTCCTTCAGCAGGTTATCATTTCGAAAAAATCAGGAACCTTTTAATAAACTGTGTATCTCGCAGAACCTACCGTGGCTTTCTCTTAGCCAGCTTAAAAGGCTGAGCTTAATGGCCTTTAACTCCTCACACAAAAACAAGGGTTTAAGCTGGGCTTGCTTATTCCTTCTTACCCACCTTGCAGCCTTGCTGTAAACACCTTGCAATGCCAAAGGCAGGGTGGATTCCAAAGGCTGGTGTGGATTAACCTGGAGGGAGAAAGGCTTTGGTGGTGAGGTCTCACAGCAGCTCAGCCACATCCATCCGTGGGCAGCAGGGGAGGGAGGGGATTCTCTCCTGTGAGGGTGGGCAGGCCCTGGCACAGGGTGCCCAGAGAAGCTGTGGCTGCCCCTGGATCCCTGGAATCCAGGGGAATCCAGTCCAAGACCAGGCTGGATGTGGTTTGGAGCAGCCTGGGACAGTGGGAGGTGTCCCTGCCCATGGCAGAGGTGGCACTGGATGGGCTTTAATGTCCCTTCCAACCCATGCCATTCTGTGATTCTCTTTATCAGGGCCAAGACCCCAGTTCATGCAGCATTATCTGTGTTATGGTCACCAGATGCAGCCCAGCTTTGTGTGACTGGAGGTGATCTTTTGTTGTAGAAGAAAAACCAGATAGAGCTATGAATATGTGGGACAGATGACACCGAAATTCCCATTCTTTTTCCTCGTGGTGGTGGAAAAATGAGAAACTCTCGCTCTAAGTTGGTGTATCTAAAGGGGTATCAAGAAATTTAGGGCTTGGGAAAGAAGATGATTTGGAAGGATGTTGCTTGTAAAGCCCTCAGTATTTTTACACCAGGAGACAGCTAGAGGTGGACTGGAACCTTGGAGTAGGGTGTGGATCACTGCCTAGACCACTGCAATATTTGTTTTTTTTCCTTGTCATCCTCCTGAGTGTACAGTTATTTTCTTCACTTGTATTTCTAGAATTTCTATAGCTTTCATTGCAGTGGAAAAAACAACATTCAATAATTGTTTCTTGCAACCTGGTGATGAGAAGAGACCTGCTCAGTGGGGAAATGATATTTGCATGCCCTCTGTGCAAGTATTTGTGCATCACTGCTCAGGAAAGCTTTCTGATAATGACCAGGCTTGGAATAGGTGACCTTTACAGGTCCTTCTATGATTCTGTGAGCCAAACCAATGTGCTATCAGAAGCTTTTTCTCTAGCAGAGATAAACAATTTTCTAAGATTTTTTTTGATGAAGAAATTCCGACATGGGATTTTTTCACTTTATTCAAACCCCTCAGGGTAAATTAGAATTAAGACTCTGTATTTAGATATAATTTTTTTTTCCTGATCAACAAGCCTGTGAGGTTGATTTTTTTTTTATTTTTAGTAGCAATAGGAGATGAGCAGTTCAATTTCAATGCTTTTCCCCAAGGTGCAGGAACACCAACATCATTCCTCCAAGCTCCCATTTGGTGAGGCTTGTGCTCAACCCCTGCCAAAGTCAGACTTTTTCCAGAACCCTGTAACACTGCAATGCCAGCAAAAAAGTTTTATCTTAATTTCCTGATGCCAGCTCGATGCTATGACAAGAGTTATAAAGGACCATTTATCTTGTCAGAGAGAAGGGACCATCAGCATCAGGCCCCAGAGACTGATCATAAATGCCTGAAAAATTACATGCCTTAAAAAGGCTGATCCCAAACCAGCAATCTCAGAGCAATGCCCATATATTAACTGTTTGAGCTGCCCTGGATGGATCACAGGGATATAACCAGAAGGACAGGATTTGAGATTCACTGGAATTTTAACTGCTGTCCTCTGCCATCCAACTGCAAGTTTCCTTTTGAGTCACCATTGGCTTATTTCTGAGCATGACTTAAGCAGAGCTAGTTGAAAACAAAAAAATGGCTAAAATGGGAACGTTTGTTTTAAAACTTTGTTTTCAACTCCTGAAAAAATGTTTGGTTTAAAAATCATTTTAATGCTCTGTAGTGGTAAAAATAAAAAAATTTCTGTGGTTTCTTCCCTCTAACTCACCAATGTATTTTTGTGAGGGATGCCATGATGAAGGCAAAATAATGCCTCTTACTCTCTGCTCTGCTCAGCACTATGGAATGGAAGTGGCTCAAACTATGGAATGAAAGTGGGGAAAAGAGTTGTTTTTCTGTACTATGAACACATGGCAGAAATGCAGAATTTAGTAAAAGGACTGAGAAAAGAGTGACGTGAGTTAGGTAAAGGGTTCTAAATCAGTGTTGTTATTTACAAGAGGGATTTTAGGTGTTACTTTGGACATTTAGTGAACAAATAATAACTTTGTTGCTATAAAATATTAGGGAAGGAACATAAAACAAGCATGCATGGTCTCTGGCACCTTTGCACACACAATTTAGACTCCTGAATCCACCCTGGTGTGCATTTTTTGCCATTCTGGGACATCCCAAAGTGTCTCTTGATGATGTTTCTGCAGGGATTCCTACTTGTCCTGTGTGGAGGTGTTTGCAGCATCCTTGGCATCATTATTGATCATGTCTGGAACTGGAAATATTTATATTCTCTCCTAATTATCTCCCTTTATGGACAATGCCTTTTTATATCATCCAGAGGTTTTTTTCTGTTATATTCACTTCTATATAATTTTCTTGTGTTTTTGTGTTTGTGCCCTTTAGGTGTTAGGTCTCTATATATCAATATATAGATATTAATATTAATATGTTTTTATAATCTCTTTTTTTTTTGGTCAGGTGTGTTTTTAGTCATTACATCTCTTAAACCTCCCATTTAACAATGTAAAATGCACGACTGCAAACATTTAAACTGATGCTGCATGATGTTCAGGAGATGAAAATTTATTAGGAACAATATTTGTTTCCCCATTTAACTCCATGCAAAACTTTTACAATCAAGACTGGAAGGTAAATAAAATTAAACTGGCATTAATGGCACCTCCTTCTCTGTGCCAGACAAATTCCCAGAGCACAGGAAAATGGAGATTTGGGCCTTGAACTTCTGGCTGCAGGATAATTTGCAGGCCAAGTGAAGCATTCCCAGCTGTTTCCGAAACCAAGGCTACAAAAGTAGGAACTGCTCCTACACAGCCAGGACAGAACAATTGATTCAAATTGTCAGGACTTAACTCATGTTTCAGGATTGCTTTGAAATTTTTTTTCATCCTTGGTAATTTAATTCTTTTGCCATTCTCTCTCACTGGATTGAGAGAATTGTACTCCTCTAGGCCTCTTTTTACCCCCCTCCCTTTGCCTTTTTTTACATGGGAGATATAATTTATTCCTGTTTCAGTGAATTTGCCACGATAAAGAACCCAATTCTTTCAAAGGTTTTTTTCCTTTTTTTTTTT
>VZTN01027100.1:1333-14042 GCA_013400515.1 Erpornis zantholeuca | reverse complement strand
TTTTTTTTTTTTTTTTTTAAATCTCCTCAGAGAGTGAAAGTAGCATTCGCTGAAATTAAGGTGCTTTTTGCCAGAAATGTGATGCTAATCCTCTTAGTTTTAATGGTTTTGAAATGGTTTGTATAAGAAGGTAAACAGAGTAGTTGATTAAGAGGAAGGAAGTCAATTGGCCATGTTGCAAGTGTTATTCGCTCTACTGTACAATAGTTCTTTATTTCTGCAGAGTGAGGCACAGACTGGTCTCCTTTTGAAAGTTCTTAGGTGAAAACTGATATCTCTTCTTATACTGTACAATTCAGGAGAGTTTGATTCCAGCACCAGAAAAAGCAAGCAGTGCACTTTCGAAATAGAAGTCAAACAAATATCACTGATAAGACGTTGACGTGACACCAGTTATCTCCCCTTTTTATTGAAAATAGGCACATATAATGAGGTGCTTCACATTTTAAAGTCTTAAATCTTAGAAAGCTCCAGGCCTAGATGGTTTTGATTTTGGCTTATTAAACTTGCAGCGTGGGGAAGGGGGGGAGGGCAGGGGATGGAGTGACTCACTTATCCCTGTTATTTAACCTTTCACTGGCCAAGGGGATTTTTGTCTGCAGTTTATTGAAAGGGCTGCTCATCCCTGATTTACTTCCCAGCGTTTCCTGCCTGAGCTCAGATGCCAAGACCTGCTGAAGCCAGGTCCCCATCAATAATTCACCTCTGGGTCTCCCAGAGCTCGGGCACTGTTTGCATGTAAAGTGAGAAGAGAGGAGCCAGCAGTTACCTGAATTCTTTTGTCTGGCACAATGGCAGAACTCTCACGCTCACGTCAGCTGTAGTCCATCAATTAACACAATTAAGTGCTGCAACGAGAGTGTGAAGTGGTTGAAGGTCTGAGCAGCAGAGGCAGTGGGTAACCCAAGAGCTTCAAAGGAAGACTTTGTGGCTGTAGTTACAAAAGATGGCTGGGACAGAATTTCAGGGTTTAAATAGGGAAGAAGATAAAATAAATTTGAGAACAGAGGAAGAAGTCAAAGCTGTGGCCACAGGGGAGGAGTTTGTAGGTGTTTCCCAGAGCTCAGGGGGAGTCTGGTGAGGGCAGCAGCTCTCAGTTCCATGGCAGATCTGCCTTCAGCCTCTTCTAAACAGATCCTTCACTGGGAAATGCAGGGAAATATCACAGCATAATTTAAAATCATGGAAGGGCTCTCTGAGGGCAGTCATAAGGCACCTGGTCTAGTGGAAGGTGTTCCTGCCCATGGCAGGGGGTTTGAACAAGATGGACTTTAGGGTCCCTTCCAACCCAAACCATTTTCTGTGTTCTGTCTTGCGCCTTTTTCCTGACTAGAAAGGTTCCTTCTCTAAAGCTGCCTCTGAAGGCCCTTGCTAGCTGAAGCAATTAATCAAAATTATCTTTGAGTTTGAGAAGTTAACTTAAGTAAAATCTCCTGGAAACAAGCACTTTCTCTCTTTTTGGGGTCTAATGGCAAATAAAAAACAAGGTAAGAAGTGACAAGGCTAATTTAAGAATAAAACCACAGAACTAACAGATTGATTCTGGGTTTGTGACAGACCAATGTCTTCACACATGCAAAGCTCTTTCAGCAGCTAAACTCAAACTCTGATAATTTTGTTTGGAATTGAGACAAAACCCAGACACAGTCTTGTATATAGGGTGAGACAAGGGCAGGGGGAAACCCAGAACACAGTGCAGCCCTTTCCATAAGTAGCTCTGAGTTATGGGAAGCTCTCCAGAAGGAGTTTGACCTGCTGGGTTTCAGTGATGCCTATCCCTGCTCCATCCCACAAATACCTTTCCTTTTGGCTTTGAGTAAAGGACAATTTTTACAAAGCATTATTTTATGATTCCATTGCATCTTGCAGCTCTTACTTAGTGAACCCCATGTGTGGTATAAATAATTAACTCTCATTCTTCATACTAAGCCACAAGTAACAGAATTATCTAAGGGATTTTGAGAGCTATATTTGCCTCTCAATAGCGAATTTGTTTTTGACTCAGCTTTAGTATCTAATAGTTTTATAGATCCATTGTATGGGAACTCAGACATAGAAATAGTAGGAAAACTACTGTTCTATTCTGTCTTTCTTCTGGTGAAAAAACAGAATTTCCACAGGAATACAGCTAAAGACAACACAGTCAGTGCATGACATGTGCTAACAAACCCACTTGTGCCCTGAAATCCAACTGCTGCCTCTTCCAACACTTTAAAATTTTCCTTCCAAGTTGGCTACACTTTCACCTCAATTGCAGTAGCATCGCTCAAGAACAATTTCATTTGATTAAATGGTCTGGTAGTCAATGCAATTGTAACCAAAGCTGCAACTCCCAGAATATAGCTGGGTTCAAACTTCCAGTCTTCCCTGCCCTGTTCTTTGATTGACTCCAGGAGTGCTGTGGAACTAAAGCATTTCTGTAAAGTATATTTTAAAGGATCTCCAAGGCTTCCAGTTCTACAAGGCTGCCAACACCTCTCTTTCAAAGAGAAGAGAAGGCTTTTTTTAGCTGGGGAGAGAGGTGAGTGTCTCAGGCTGTGACTGAGGGCAGGGAAGTGGCTCAAGCCCACTCTGTGTGTGCATGCTCCACTCAGCTGCAGTTCCCTTGCTCCCATCACTGCTCCCTGACAGGAAAGGAAGCCCTCAAGCAGCATTTCTGAAAGGTTTGGGAGACCCAAGGAAGGAAAGCGCTGGAGTTCCTCCACACCTTCAAGAGAATAAAAATAAAAAAAAAATCATGGCATCAAAACCCAAAAATCTGTTTTCCGTTCCTTGGGGCAGGATGCTGCTTCTCCTCCTCCCTGCCATCCCCCCAGCCTCAGATTTGTTAAAAACCCAAACCAAGGTAGGTATTGCAGATGCTGCTCCATGGATGCCATCTGAAAAAATTTCCCTGCCATTCCTGAGAATTTGAGGCTGGGATTCCACATTAATAAATCATAGAATAATAGAAAGTTAAGGCTGGAAAAGACCTCTGAGGTCATCGAGTCCTCCATCAGCAACTCCACCATGTTCACCACCAAACCTTCTGCTCAAGTGCCACATCCACACCTTCTTTGAACACTTCCAGGAATGACTCCACTTCCCTGAAAAACCTGTTCCAATGCTTGGAAATGCTTCTTGTGAAGAAATTTTAACTCATTTCTCATCTAAACCTCCCCCGGTGCAATCTGAGGACATTTCCTCAATGTTCCTTTTCCTTTCTACTTTGAAGAGCTGCCGCGTTTGTGAAAATAATTTCAGTTTTACCCCTTCCTTCTGCTCCTTTAGAGGCCTTAAATACAAAGTGCAACTCTCTCTGTCTCGACAGATGCAGGTATTTGCCCTGCACTTGACATTTTCCAGCCATGCTGGATGAATGACTAAGCAGTGATCCATGTAAACGTCGTGTCACCTGGAGCCTGTGGGATACCTTTTACACAGGAGGTGAAAAAGATAATCCTTTCCCCCTCTTCCTTTCACCTGGAAGATAAATCACTCTACTGGTACGGCCTGAAAAATTAAAACACATTTATTTAGCGCTGCTACTTCGGAGCAAGCACTTTGGTGAAATACAGAGGCACTTTGGAAAGCATGTGTTCCAAAGAGTGCAGATATTCTCAACACCACTGCATGTATTTATTACAGCTCTTGCACTGCCATCTCAGCAGCTGATGGATTTGTATTTTTCATGACAGCTCCAGCAGATGATAGGGTATTTGCTGCAGTTTTCCTTACATGCTTGGGAGTGTAAGAAAAAGGCCTCTTGCTTTAGCATGCATGTATCTTGTCATTCTTTTTCCTTTAGAACTAAACCCAATAAAGCCACTAATTAATATTTCTGAAGTGGTAGAAGCAATGTCCAGAACTACATTTAAGGTGCTCCAGATCCCCTCATCCCACAGTGAATCAAATAACAGCCTGGTCCAATGCCTGGCTGCTGCAAAGGTGCCTACCTTGTCTCTTTATAAGGCACCACATGTCTCTGCTTAGGATTTATTAGTAGGTTTTATTACATATTTTAGATTTTAAAAAAGATTCCAGACTAATAAATAATGTCACTCAGGGAATGTGGCTGTGCCAGTGGAACAAGTGACAGACAGAAGAGCTGAGTCCTACTTTTTCCATGAAGAGAGACATTTTCTCCTCCTGCCTTGACCATGAGTTCCGTGCAGATGGGTCAGGCTGAGAAGCATCAGCACAGCAGATACTTTAGCACAGGCTTTTCTGCTGGTCCTGAGCTCCCAGCAATAAGTGTTCTGATGGAATAAATCCCCAGTGTTGGCAGCCAGGGTCGTGCACATCCCCGTACCTGGCAGAGGGGCTCCAGCAGCAGCTCCTGCCCCACGTGCTGATGCTGTGGCTGGGTTCTCCTGCAGCTCCAGCCCAGCAGGGCTGTCAATGACTCTATCAATTAAAGCCTGCACTGCAGGATAATTCCCTGAGTGCTGGGAGAGGCTTGTTCTCACTGGGGTGTAACAAGAGTAATTATAATAATGACTCGCCCATTCCTCACCGCCGCAGTTTCTCTTAGCAACAGGCTTGAGCAGCACGAGAAATGTGATCAAAGTTGAAAGAGAATTCTCTTTGATGCAAAGGAGTTTTTGTTGCTGTTTTGGTTAGGGAGGGCAGGCAGGGGAGGCTGTCAATGCAGTCAGCTAATGACAAACAGGGGATAAAGCTCCACGGGGATTAGCAAAGCCTGAATGCAAGTCAAGTGCTCTGATTCTGTAATTTCAACCAAGTAGCAAAGCAACCTACAGGCTTTTTAGTGTTTAGGTGGCCACAAAGAAGCTTTGCTGTCATCTCTGAAACACTTCCTCGGTAAGAAATTTCCTGGAACACCGAGGTCTTATTTCTTGTGGGGGGTTAAGTCATTGCATTATCTCCTCAGGTGAAAATTCATTATGTTCGTCTCCTGTGTGTGTCGAACAGACTCTTCCTGTACAAGAGGCTGCCCATCTCTCCCTTAGGCAGTAACAGCATCAAGTGGTGTTCAGTGCTACTTATCTTGCTCACCTGCCAATTAGCTATAAACTGTAAGAAGCATTGTACCCAAAAAGAAAAAAAGAAAAAGCAAGCTGGATCAGTTTCAAGTTTAATTAGTCCAAAAGAATTCAATATATTATTGCCTCAAACAAAAGAAAAAACCATCTGAACCTTTAATCCTCTTTGAAGATGCTTCTTACTGATATATCCCATCACATATTTTTAACACTGGTGACAGTACTTAGAGAAATCATATCCCACGTTCAGTTAAGCCAGGAAATGCATTTGATTCTCCTACTACAATTTTCACAGCAGCTTAGTAAGTGCAACCTCTTTACCCCTTGTAAACCATCCCACCCACAGTACTTGGTGAAATGCTGTGTACTAAATGGAATAGCTGTAAATTTATTTAATCTGTTTGCATCTCTATTGTATAAAATACTTACCTCGCATGTATGAATTTATTATTCAAGCACTGCCTTTTTTCTGAAGAAGGTCCTTCAAGGGTTTCCTCGGTGCTGTTTGAGCCTCATGACTCTGAGATTAAACCTGACCCCTGGGGAGGGAGCACAGGTGAGATTCACCCCCATCCTTGGAGTTTGGCCCAAGGGAGGGGAGAGTCAGGCCCTGAGGATGATCCTGGCTCAGGTGGGGCTGGGGAGCACCCACAGGAAGAAAATTCAGTGTGCTCCAAGAGATGCTGCTTGGCCCAGGAGACACAAAAACGCTGCATGGTCAAAAGAAGAAGGTAAAGAAGAGGAATAGGGGGTTTATCCTCAAGGAATCTGAATGCAGCCATGAGCTGAAGGCTTCCAAGGGTGTTTTTCTCACTCACAAGCTTGTAGGGTGTCTTTGTGCTACGACCAGGCTGCTTAAGTTGAACCCATGGTGGCTCTGTGGGGTTGGGCTGCAGGAGGGGTGAGTGGCACACGTGTTTGGGATCCCATGGGATCTGTATCTTCCTGTAGTGCTGCTCTCCTGAAGGGCAGGAGGTCCTGGTGCAAACAGGGATGGGGCTGGATGCTGCAGGGCACACCCAGACGTGACCTTACCTGAGTGCAGCCAGCCAAAGCTGAGGGCCCGAGGGCTCTGACCCCCTCCCTGCTGCTAAACACTGTTATTTCTGCAAAAGAACCCTCCAAATGCCTTCAAAGTTTGGATCAATTGTTTGTTTTCCACACAAGTGCAGCAGTTTGTTTTGCTTTCCCTTCGGATGAGCTCAGGTGCCAATCCGAGGTCTAGAGACACAAATTATTAAAAAGCTTCCTCTATACTTTCCCCATAATTGAAAAAAGTCCCCATTGCTGACTCTGTTTCATTTTAAAACTGAGCAGGTTCTTTGTGATCATCAGATTTACAAAACAAGACTGTTTTCAACACAAACTGCTTCAGGAGTAAAGGCCCTTACTGAATGACAGAGTTTCATTTATACTCCATTTTTTAAAACACTGAACTCTTGAAATTTACATTCCTCAGGAAATCTATTCTCCAAAAAAAAGAGCAATTAAAATTACAAGCTGTCATTTCAAGCTTTAAAATGTGACACCTGAAAATGGAATATGCACTTTCATGCAGTCCATTTGCTTTGTGTTTTATTACCCAGTGGCATAAAGTGGAGCATCACTTTGGGCAAGGACATGTTTACAGTAGAGTTCTTTATTTTAACTCTTCCTGAGCATTCATTTATTGATTTCTGAGCATTACAAACACATTCAGAGCTGCACTTAAGTCGCTAAAACTGCTCAGAGTTGCTGATTTAACCCTTCTAAGCGAGGTGGCTGTGGAATGAACACCCACCAGATAAGAAACCTGCACTTTTGCAGCACTTTGAGCCGAAATGCACAGTGCCAAGATTTGGTATCACCCTCCAGTGGTCAGGTCACTTGTGCAGCGTTGGACAACCCGAAGATCAGAGCTGCAGACGAGTCCCCTTCCGAAGGACTCTTGCTCCAGGCTGGTGACAGGAATTCATGCTGCTGATGACGATGCAGAAATTGGGATCGGAGGTAAAAGGAAAGCGCTGAAACCCCGCGATTCGGGCACTTTTCCGTGGTTTAAGGCAGCCCTCTAGAGACAGGAGAGAGCAGTGCCGGAATGCACCGGGGCTGCGAGGGAGCGCTGAGCTCGCCAAGAAAGAATAATTTTTTTCAGTTTTGTTTGTTTGTTTTTTTACTTTTATTCTATTTTTTTGTGTGTGCTTTCCAGTGTGTCTTTTTCTTATTGTTTGTTTGTTCGTGGTTATTTTGTTTCATTTTCATGCAAAACTTCTCCACTTAAAAATGAATTACCGCAAATGTAGCGGCAGGACTCAGGGAGTGGCTTTCCACTGCCAGAGGGCAGGGTTGGATAGGATATTGGGAAGAAATTCCTCCCTGTGAGGGTGGGCAGGCCCTGGCACAGGGTGCCCAGAGAAGCTGTGGCTGCCCCTGGATCCCTGGCAGTGCCCAAGGCCAGGCTGGAGAAGCCTGGGACAGTGGGAGGTGTCCCTGCCCATGGCAGGGGTGGCACTGGGTGGGCTTTTAGGTCCCTCTGACCCAAACCATTCTATATTTCTATGAAATTTTTATTCCACAATTACTGGGTTTTTTATAGCACTCCCAGCACTTTGAAAATCCTGGTAAATTTGTGGTACCTGTAAAAGAAGTGGAGTTTGGGCACAGGGATGCTTTGCCCACGTGGAAGGGAATTGCTGCTCTGAGAACAGGGTCAAGGTGGGCAGCAGCTCTGGGAATGAAGTCTCCAGAGCACATGGAAACACACAGGGGATGCCAAATTATCTCAGTGAAGTTTGGGTTAGATATTAAAACATGCACCAGTTTAATTCTGGATTAAAACTTGTGCTTGAAGAGTTTCCTGTGGCACCTGGCGAGCTGTTAGGGCTGGAATGTATCCCAGCAATGGACACATCTCCATCACACAACTTTAACCTGCCCACCTCTTTCTCAAACCCCTAGAGCTGCTGCGTGTGAAAGCTTCACAGACCATCTGCTCAGGCCCCCAAAATCCAGAGCTCCTGGCGAGTGAGGGAAGTTTGAGATGGAAGGTCTCTGTGGGACCTCTCTCCTGAGCTCCCATCTGCTGCAGCTGCCACCTGAGGTTTCCCCATCTGGCTCAGCCTGCTCCAAACGAGCTCCCCGCCCTGGGGGCTGTGACGTGTGACCCTGAGAAAGCAAGTTCTGCACAGAGAAAACCTGCAAATGTCACATCTGGAACTTGGAGCTAGTTTTTTGTGATCAGCACTTTTCAAGCAAAATGTCAGGAATGCCCTGTAAGAACCAGCCCACCCTGGCTTCTCTTCCCTGCCCCAAAGCAGAATGATCCATAAAATCTGTTTGATTTCACAGTAAAATGCGAAGTCACTTCATCTTGTGTGTTTTTGCACGTTCTCTTCAAGCTGTATTTTGAAGGAAAACGCCACCTTCTTTTTAGAAAGTGGAGATAATTGGACAAAAATGGCACAGTGTCAAAAATGCACAGTGGCTCCCATATAATACCTGTTTCTTAAATCAGGTATTTAAAAAAAACAATCAGTTTGCTGGGAGAATCACATCAATCTTTATTTTAGTGCAAATTGATGCTGAGTATTCACCCCACAGAGGCTTTTCTGATTCTATAATTGATGGCAGAGTTTGTGAGTTGTTTCTTTTTGTGATTTTTGTATATTTTTTTTCTCTTTGCCAGCAAAGAAAATTTTCTTCCCAAAAGAAAATTCAGAGTTGATGAGTATCAGGTCACTGGGTCTAATCCACTGTGATGGACATGAGCTGGCACTTTCACAGAATCCCAGGATGATTTATGTTGGAAAAGTCCTCTGAGGTTGCCAAGTCCAAGCTGTGCCCGATCCCCACCTTGTCACCCAGCCCAGAGCACTGAGTGCCACATCCTGTAATTCCTTGGGCACCTCCCAGTGCAAAACCTTCAACCTGGATAGCCCACCCTTGTTTTATGGACTCAGCTCTGTTTGAAAATTTAAAAAACAACATAAAAAGGCCTTCTTGGGATGGCATTTTGTGTGTGCCTTTCAGAGCTGATGCCCTTCCCTCAAAGCTGCAGATGTTGTGCCATGTGCATCCAGATGGGTGGCATAAAGGAGGCTCTTTTTTTATTAATATATAATTTGGGAAACAACTGTAATTTCTAAATTGTGCCAGGATTGTTTACTTTGGTCCACATCTGACAGAAGCAATTGCAGTCACTGAGCTGAACAGAAATTAAAACAGGAGTATTTATGTGTCACCTGGGATAGCAGAACACTCCATGATTTCTGACCTCTCTAAGCAGCCAAGGAGCATCTGATGAAAACAAAAGGCAAGTTTAAACCAAGAAAAAAAAGATACTCTCTTGTGTGGGTGCTCACTTTGGGACCAGGACCCCAAAGTGTTTGGACAGATTCATGTTTAAAAAAAAAAAAAAAAGTTATTTAAATATATAAACTCTGTTATCTGACTCAAGAAATCTCCATGTCACTGATCAGCTGATGAGGGATTGCTCTGAAACCTTTCACTGTAGGATGTTCTGATCTTCTTTAAGCCTCTGCTGCGAGTCTCTACTGGAAAATAAGTAATAATATCAATAAATTTTGCCCAGATGAAGTGCAGCTGTTCATTTGTTCACATTCACTGAGGAAGGCTGAAGAAATATTCAGCTTCACACAGAAACAGCTCCTGTCCTCCCCAAAACTTCAGACAGACCAAATTCACAAGGTGTGCAAGCCCCAGGGGTGTCCATGGCTGGGTTTTCAGCAAGCACTTGTACACCTGCACATGCATCTTGAGGAATTGCAGCTGTAGGTCCTTAACACAGAGATTATACATATTTAAATCTATGGTTTCACTGAGCCAGGATGGCTTTTGGTCACATCTTTATATCTTAGGAGGTTATGAACAGCAAAGCTGCACAAACCTCCATACCAAAGCCTTTCTCTTGCCAGCTTTTGATATTTTCCTACCTGGCTCCTGATTTTTTTTATTTTTTTTCTATACTGACCCCTAAAATGCAAGTTATCTGTGAAATTACAGTTATTGCAGCATCTCTCTTCCATGGGCAGGGAGCCTGAGCAACTGGCAACCTGAAATAACAGCCCTGAACAATTTGGTTGTGCTTTTTTGGATGCTCTTGTTTTCACCTCCCCCAAGCCCACGCTGGCATGATAAGCATAATCATTTTCTCCCCTGGACTGTATTTGGGCCATATACTGGAATTTGATCCAACAGTCCCCATTTGCTAAGGATAAGAAATGGCTTTAATGCTGCACACCGACGTGTGAATCCCATCAATTCTTCCCTGTTTCATTTCTTCCAATCACCCAACCAATTGGCTTGAGCAAGCAATTCAGGGGGAAAAAAAAATAAATGTAATAGAGGTCCCTCTTTTGAGAAAGGTACTTCTGTCCAATTGCTTTCATCTCGAGAATACAGCTCTGAGGTCTGTTTCGAGGGATGTCCTTCAGCAGGCAGCATGAATTGCAAAATCAGTCACACAAATGGCCTTCCATATATAAAAATAACCAATACATCAACAGGGCTGAAGCCAAGCAGCAGTTAAAATAACTGCCAGATCAGGAGCACTAAACTTACAGCAGACGCATCTGAAAAGGGAAAGTGCACGGCATTTTTAGTCTGATTTACGTTGTTGCTTCATTTTTTATTCAAGATACGAAACATTCTGAAAAGCAAACGCTAAGAATTGAAGAGATTGCCATAACAGAAGGAAATGCAGTGCAAGTGTAAAGTTACTGGGGGAATATTCCTGTCTCTAATGAGGCAGGGTGCCGTGGCTGAGTTAAAAACTGGGACAGGCTTTGAGGAAAAGCCTTTTTAGATGGGTGCTGCAATCTCTGATTGTGTTCCACAGAGTTTTCTGTCTGCCTTGCTGCTTCTCCAGGGTTAAGCCTTACCCTGCTCATGCATGCCCTCTCTTTTAGGCTGAGCTGCACTTACTCATACTCGTGTTCCTGAAGTTTTCCAAGTGTTTATTTGGAGAGTGCCAGCAGAGGTCTAAAATCAGGGAGGAACATGCACAGGTAAAAAGGTAAATGCAGGGTTATGAAACACCAGCAGGGACACCTTCCACTAAACCAGGCTGCTCCAAACCCTGTCCAACCTGGCCTGGAACACTTCCAGGATGAAGGCAAACAATATTTATTCCTATTGATATATAATTTTATATTATATAAAATGATAATAACTTTGTCTATGCAGGAACAAGAGGATTTAATGAGAGTGTAATTACTGAAAGACATGTTTGATCTGCTTTAGAGGAGAGACTGAAACCTCACTCATTAGCAAAATTCATGCTGTCTTCAGTGAGGCCAGAGTCGTACCTATTAATTGATGAAAATATGCAAATATATTCTCTTAGCTAAAAACAATTGTTTTATAGGTTGTTGTTACCTGTATAAAACTCACAGAGGAGATAGATACCCCTTTAGGTAAAACACACGTGCAAGTGAATACAATTCTGGCTACAAAAACTGTTGAGAAAATTCAGACCTAACATATCTTTAAAGCCCAAAGTGTTTGAGCTGTGCCAGAGGTTCAGTATAAACAGATACTGAATAAATTTATTCAACAGATTTCATTCAAACTCAATGGGGAAGCTTCATTTTGAGCACTAATGACACCTTGCATAGCCCTGGGTTGATTGAGGGCTTCCTGAAGACGAATTTCCTGTGGCTCTAATATTAATTTGAGCATGTTTTCTACTGTGCTGGCAGCTGCCAGGCTTAAAGGAGAGCTGGTAATTCATCTTATCAGATGGTTTTCAAGGGGTGAAACAGGTGCACCAGACTTCACAGAGAGTGCCTGGATACCCCACAGGCATCTGTCAGAGGAGAAATTTCCTTCCAGGGTTTTGATAGCTTTATTTGTGTGAAATATGTCAGCGGTGTTTACTTGACAATTAGGAATGTTTGCTTAGCAATTGGTAATGTTTAATGAGTTGTGTTGGTAAGGAGGGCGTATTTTTAGGCTCTGGAAAACATGCTTGGAATATCCTGTGCTGCAGTGCTGAACAGGGAATCACAGAATTATTTAGGTTGGAAAAGACTAAGGGGAAAAATAAAGTTGTGTCCCACTGTTCCCCCAGCACTGCCCCATGTCCCCAAGTGCCACATCTGCACACCCCTCCGGGGATGGGGACACCACCACTGCCCGGGGCACGTCCCAAGGCGTGCAAACATTTTGGTGCATAAATTTTCCCTGATAGCTGACCCAAACCTCTCCTGTCACAATTCAAGGCCATTTCCTCTTCTCCTGATAAAACCAGACTGTCACCAGCTGCCCCCTCCTGTCAGGGAGTTGTGCAGTCCCCCCTGAGCCTCCTTTTCTCCTCCTTTTCCCCCAGACCCTTTCTCCAGCTCTGTTCCCTTCCCTGGACACACTCCAGCCCCACAATCTCTGTCTTGTCATGAGGGACCCAGAGCTGTCCCCAAGGGCTGGAAGTCCCTCAGCAGCACCAGCACAGGGGACAGTCCCTGCCCTTGTGAGAAATAAACAGGCCTGATGTCGTTAGAATTTTGAGATTTATTAACTGCTCATCCAGGGATGGGAACTGAGATTGGTGCCTTAGGTTTGAACTTTTCTCTGTTTCCAGCCCTGCCCTGCCCAGTGTCACTCTGCAGTTCCCTGGAGCTCGTTCAGTGCTGTTCTCTCATGCTCACACACACACAACAAAGCCTCTCCAGCTCTCCAAGGACACCCAGACCCTCCTAGGCCCAACAACTGCAAACCACAATCTTGGC